>QLPD01004120.1:0-10209 GCA_003314085.1 Hymenopellis raphanipes
CCAACGGGGTTGTGAAAATGTTGGAAGAATATCGGCAGAACACCGATAGGACGACGTCGCCCAGCGTGGATTGGAGATGTTCAATGATCAGTGCGCTGAGAAAGATACGAATCAATGTAAACGCAGCATGTACTGATGTCAATGAACTGACGCCATGACGGATTTCCCGGCGCCAGCTATAACTGTTCATCAGTATCGACTTGTGTCAGAGGTATAATTGACGCACGATGCCCGTAACACCACAACGTCCTTGGCGACTCTCTGTTATCCCGCCATGCAACAAACTCAGGGCGCTGTATCATCCAGGTCCCCGTCCCCGACAGTCTTTTCGCAATAAGCTCCTTGCGGTGACGACCGTAGTCATTTTCAGAAATGAAGTGCGCTATCCTGAGGCGGTCCCCGTCTTGTGTACCTCTCAGTCTCCACTGATAAATGGCCAGAACAGGAGGTTACTTACTGCCGATGTAATCTTTGAGCTTGCCATCGATGCCGTCCTGTTTCTGACTGCAGAAAATCAGAACTAAATCACTATAAATGCGATGAACTCACAACATGTCGTGTTGAAGGGCGATCATAATTCGGCTCTTCTGGCGCTCGAGGTCAGAGAGCAAAGCTTGGACTGCCGCCTTGTCGGCTGTCCACGAGAGCGCAGCAACCAGCCGCCTCCATAGAACCTTCCACCTCTTGGCCCTTGGCTCGGGCACTCCGTTCCTCAAAACAGTCTCGACGTCGGTGAGCGTTTTCCGAAGCGCTTCATAGAAAGGCTGGGATGGGCCTAGCAGCTGCGCCAGCTGTTCTGTCGAAGTCGGATCACCGACGTTCACTAATCTCTGCAGCGCTTCCAGCGCCGACTGTAGAGAAACGACCTCATCGAGGAGGCGATGGCGTTCCACGGATGACTGCTTGATATCATTAAAGTAGTCGTACAGCGTCTGGCACGTTTGGATGAGGGATATGATCGATCCGGGGTCAAACGACATGGCGTGTATGAACGGGAGATAGTCGATCAGTGAAGAGGCTGTTCGGTGTTGGCAGTGTGGGCGCGAACACCCACAGTTTTTACTCTGATCAGCTCGTGTAGTCACCACATGATTGAGAGCGACTTCGTGGCGCGGATGCATTAGAAATGGCAGTCTCTTTGACCTTCCGACACAGTGATGGCGGTGGGCGAATCAGAGCATCCTCCCCGACAGAACAAGAGGAAATCACGCGTTGTGTAAGGGTGTATCAAAGTGGCAAAAGAGGCCGATGTAAGTGTTCGTCGACGTCTTTCAACACCGTACATGAAGCTTCTGACGATTTTAGGTCAACGATGATCCGGCCCTCCTAATGTGGCCATGAACGTTCTGCTCAGCTCGTTGGACCTCAAGCGTCAAAGCGGCGTTGAACCGTTTCCGTGTCTGCGTGAACAAACTAGACTCTTGTCAGAACAAGACTATCCTGCAGAATAGAGGAAGTTTCCCTACATAAGTAAGGCCCGGGAAATGTTGCCCACAGAGGATAAAAAGGCGTGAATCTACCCGTCTAGTACTACCGTCAAATACACGAGTATTCAAGATCGGTGCCGGTATAATACTGGCATGAAACTGTGGTGGGGGTAGACGGTGTCTCCTGTCTTTTAGGAACGAATCCGCTTGCGCAGAAGTAAGGTGACGCCGGGTATGCCAATATCCGTAAAAGACAGAGACCCGGAATGCTCTGAATGACTTGCTCCGAAGTCGAGTGACTTGTTTTTAAGCGTCTGCTGTGCAGCTGTTAGCGGACAAGCGCGATTATCCGGGCGTGAGGGTGCAACTGAAATATGAATACGCATGGCGGTAACGCGGATACACGAGTTGGATGACCGTTGAGAAGAAGACGGGAGAGATGATGGTGGTCAGGTCACAAATAGAAAATTCAAATCAGGTGATCAAGTTCTCCTTGCTCTCGCCCATCACGCGTCTACTCTGATCTGCGCGAGCTACATTGGGGAAATTTGAACAAGACAGCGACTGGACTGCTTTACTTTACATGTTAGAGTCCGACGAATCAATACTTTGGTCTGGTATCCAGGTTTCACTAAAACTGAGGAAGCTACAGTGGGATCTCATTACTGTTATCGAAGCTCCAAACATAAGCATAGTCCCATCATCTTTTTTCTATCTCCTGGTCTCGCTTACTCTTGGCAAGGCCTCGATACAGACTGTAGACGCTCAGCGCTCAGGGTTCGTCCGGGAGCCATTTCTACTTTCTTTTCCCTTCGTTACCACTCTGATCTGTGGGTCGCGTCGGGAGGCCACTGCCCCTGCAATGACACAGGTGGCATTCCTGTGGAAAGTTTCAAAACTTTCCGGACTGAAAAGTTTCATGGAAAGTCGCACCATTTACGCGTGGTGGACCGGTCTAGGCCACTGACTTAAGTAACTTAGACGTGGAGGATTAAGCAGGCCTCGTGTACTTAGTTCAACTCATGTTTCAATGCGGGTACTTGCTGCGACGTTTCTACATCGATATGCCTATAAAGTGTAGAGCATCCAGGGTGCTCCTGTTGGAGGAAGAATAAATAGAGCAGACGAGCCGGAGCTAGACTCGGATGGTGCGTTGTTTCATAGGAAAATGATAAGTCATATTTCGAAGAATAGCTGGTGTTCCTGGAGTATCATTAAATGTCTAGTTTGCAATAGATGTGCATCTGATCTTTCAGGTGCTGAACCTGGCCAGGTATGTAGTAGAAACTCATACGTGCAAGAATCGTATGAGTAGTCCATACTGTACCGTTTCGACCGGATGTTCGCGGCCTGTGACGCGTTATGCTACGAACTTATATGGAACAAGTTCGTAACCAGGCACAAGGGTCCAAATTACTATATTTGGACACTCCCGCCGCAGGCGGGACCGAAAATTTGCCATTTTAGGCTATATGACCCTGAAAAGAAGGTCCGTGATGCGTTATCCTTTATCCTAAGTTAGGTTCTCGGGCCCGCATGATGCATTATGAGAACATCCGGTCGAAACGGTACAGTATAGTTGTTTACAAGAATCGATCAGACACCATCGTCGAGGTTTGGAATTACCCTCGTCAGGCGTATCATCAACCTCGTCACCCAACAATATTTCTGGAACTCGATGGAGCGGCCCGGGGAGGGCACCGTGGTCTTCGTTGGATGTGCCATCGCTCAAGAGATTACAGCAGAACTGCGAGGCGAGGCAACTAGGGGACCACTTTTTCTTAAGATTTCTTCGGTTAGAACCAGAATAAGATAAGATTCTTAAGATGAGGATACACAGTGGCAGTTTCAAAAAATTCATCTCACTCAACAAACAGAATAGAAAAACCATTGATTCAGTACACTTGAGTGTAAGGCAAAAATAAGATAAGAACAAGAATAAGATAAGAATAAGACTAAGATAAGATTAAGAATAAGATAAGAACTAAGAACAGAGGCTATAAGAGAGGATCTTACAACCTGCCATATACATACTTGAGTCACTCCACTTCCGATGAGCTGCGAACTGGCTCCGATCATCAGGCAGTAGCGAGACTTGGTGATCTGCCCTCGGGTAAGGCGGAACAATGCGCTCAGCCCGGCGAAGGCGAGCGAGAGGAGCAATGGGAGGCGCGAAAGAATCTGTCTGGGCAGTCCTAGTGCGACAGGGCTGGATGCAGGGGAAGATCCATCAGGAGCATTCAGGGACTGTCGTGGGCAATCTCGGTGAGGCGAGACGGGCGGCGCGGGGAATCGCATTAGGCTGAAACAGGCTCTAACAACACAGCTGCGAGAGAGCTAGCGTGCGTGCGGTGGGGAGGGGCGACGACTGAAGCAGAATTCAGTCCTCACGCATACTAAGAAGACGGAGAACGCACCCTTTCCTCTGGAAGTCCTTCCCGCTGCGCGTTGTCCTTCCACCACGAAACTCGAGGCCGCACTTATCATGACAATGGTCAATGATCAACCTAATACGACGCGAGTGAGGCGGTTACTGTTTCCATCGGATTCCCAAGACGCAGCCGCGTAGGTTGACGACGACTGCAAAAGTAACAATCAGTACTTGCGCAAGGGTAAGAACAGTCAGAACTCACTTGTGGGGCACTCATAGGCAGCGAGGTCAACAAAAATAGCGTGCGCTCATCGTTGGTGAACACCAAGATGAGCCTTGCCGCTGGACTGGGTTGGCGGGTGCCGGTTCCGTGACGAGACGAGTGGCGCTGATGCCGTGTAATTACGTTCTGCAACGTAGCAGGTGCGGCAACAACGCAGCCGCGTGGGATGACGACCACTGCGAGAAGTAAAAGTCAGTACTTGCGCCCAACAAAAACGTTACAACGCACCTCTAATCTCGTGCCTGCGCACAATTGGCCCAGAACCCTCGGTCAGAGTGCATCATTGACAACGGCGTTGACAGGAATGCCGGCGTGTCCGTAGTTGTTGAGCGCCATTATCGTTATCGAGCGGGTTTAGGGAGAAGGCGCAGCACCGCTGAGGAAAAACGCACACCCCGAATTTCGAACGAGCAGCAACTTATTCTACGGCAGGTTCCTCCTGTTGGCGTCGTCAGGCCGGGCTAATCGTCGTCGCAGAGCTAGGTCGTTCTCGCCACTTGAATCCGTAGCATCGCTGGAGAGATGACGCGTCCGGCATGACCGTAAAAGGTACGAAAAAGCCGAAGGAAGCACGCAAACGATCCAACAGGCACAGTCGACTAACACGGCTACAGAAATGGTGAGATATCCGGTCAGCGCGTAAAACCCAAAACCCACCTTTGAGCGAATTCAGAAGGGCGGACACGGGAAAAGCAGAACCGAAGCACCAACATAACATAACGGAGAAAAGCAAGATGGCGTGATAGAATCTCGAAGCAGAGAAGGACAAGGTGAGTGGATTGCATATGGACGATAGAAGAAGACACAGCAGCAAACTGTCATCATATGCCTGACGAGGTCCACTAGCTCGCAGCCTAGTCAATAGCGCCCGTCGTTGTCGTCACCAGCCTTGAATCCACTGCTATCACAAATATGGCCCAGCGTAATGTGTTGAAGGCTCTGAACATGGGCGCGCGCCAGCGGCGCAACGTGGGACGACGTCTGGGTAAAGTGACGGTCAGGACTAGTTTACATGGAGAAAAATTATAACACACCTCTTAACTGAGACGCCGGAACAGCAATTGTGGGCGTATTCATCGTCGATGAGCGCCGTTATCATCGCCGAACGGTGAGACCAGCACCGCTGTACAGTACCCATGACCGCGCAAAGATGCGAAGCTCGCATGGAAGCCATTGGCCAATAGCTTACAACGGCGGTACAAGCTGGCGCGGAACCCGCGCCTAATGATTGGAGTGAGTCAGGCGTTGGAGGGATGTACCGGCCCATGCTGAAATCAGAATTGGATGGAGGACTGGCAGCATCATGATGAGTGCGGGATTGAGACGACCGGTGATGGATGAAATTTGGGCGTGGTGAGAATTATAATAGCCATTGAGTGCGAAACAGGGCATGGTCGAGTTGAGGTAAGGAATGGTACAGCGGCACTGCGTAGAGCGGGGCATCAATGTTGCAGACACTGTGGGGGGTGGAGTGTCGCCAAACATTCCGAGCTGAACAGCGAAGTCATCGCTTCCAAAGTCCATCTGCGCGACGTTGTGACGTCAATGTGTATTCGTGCATAGAAAGAAGAGGTAGAACGCACCTTTGCCTCTTGAAGTCCTTCCCACTGCGCGTTGTCCCTCCACGAAACTCGATCCAGTTGGAATAGCGACTCCCGCATCTTAGCAGCCGGACACGCAGGAAAGACGCGGCGTTCATCCGGTGAACGCCGTTACCATCATCGAGCGGGGCATCGAGGGCAGCATCGCAAGACGTGGTGGGTTTAGCCAAGGTGGAAAATTTGCCTTATTGTTTGTCAGCAAACCTTACCACGGCTCGGTCCGGAAGGACCGGTACACTACTTTGGTGATCGAAGTGGGCCCGTATTGCCGATCCGTGGACCCGGATGGGCTTTTCGGCCTTGCTCCTGACAGTCATCGTCCTTGCCAACGACGAGAGCGGGCCCCTTCTTATTTTCATTGCTCCGCCTCCGCTTTTCGGGGAATGACTAGATCAGCCCCCTCCCCGTCGTTGCTGACAGTGTCTCAGTGTCTAGGCCTGCACCAAAATCCAAGGCGTGAGTCTAGGAAGTAGGCGACAAGCTCGACCAGGAGAAAGGACGGTGAGAACTTCTTTTTCCACGGTTATGCCCCACAGCGATGACAATGCTAATGTTGGTAGGCTTGCCGTCAGCGTCGGGCTGATTTCTCTTTTTCTTTTGCTGGGGTTGTAACAAGAGCTTTGTTGCATTCAGCAACCTCAACGACAGCGAATCCTTGACCAAGACCTGGAAGGTGCTTTTTTCCGCTGTTTTCCCGTTTCCTGGGTTGGTGACAGTGGGCAGGTCTGTACCAAGGTCGCTAGTTACCTCGACAGGGCCACCGGCTCGAGAACTTGAGTTGGCGGCTATGGCATCTGCGGAACCTCATCGTCGACACGGACAATGCCAAATCCAAGCGCGAGTTTAAGAAGCCGTCCAAGGTTATGGGCGACAAGCTCGACAAGGAGAAAGGACGGTGAGAATTCTTTTTTTCAGAGCGCCACAGGGACGCCCATGCCAACGCTATTTGTAGGAGCATCGAAGAGTTTGAGGCGCCAAACTTTAAGCGGAATCACGCTGTCGATATTATCCGCCAGCGTCGCGAAGCATCCCAGAACGCGCGGCCTGGTACCACCGACCAGCAGTCGCTCACTGTCAGTGTCCCCGCTCGCAAACCAGACCCTAAGCCATCGCCCGAGTTCAACCGAGAGACGATGACGAGCATTGCATGGCCGTTGTCGACACGACTAACGACATCTCAAGCGACGGCTTCAGTGTTTATCGCCCTATCATCGATCTTCCTGCCTCGACTCCTCCTTCCCCTCCAGGTCCATACCCATACATACCCGGATTCCCGTTCACCGGCAACCCGACGCATCTGTGGCTATGAATTCGCCATCCTCGTCTTCCTCGTCGTTTTCGACAATGACAACAGACACTCACAAGAGCAGAAACATCAACGACTATGAGCAGAGCGAAGACAACTTCATGTTCCCGCTCGAAAAGGTCCCACCCATTGCGGACGCGCCCACACTCGCCACCATCGCTCCTTCCTAGTGACCATCGGGCGCGGGAGAGAACACTACAACTGCAAATACCCCTCCCACTCTCACCGTCCGAGCACGGTCATAACCCTGGTGCCGCCGCCAACAACGTGCTTCGAAATGTCCCCACCACTGAATGTCAACACTGCATCTGGCGCGCCAAGGTTGAGTGTTCCGGCGTGACTGCTCTGGCGCCGTAGCCTTAACGACAAATTGAATCGTAATGTTTGCAGTAGACTATGACACTATGACAGCACTCTGCGGAAGGATGATGCGGGTATGACCGTCTGTAATGCGTACGTTTTCCAGTCTTCTGTATCCAAGTGTGGGACTAAGGTGATTCTGCAGGAGCGACTTGTACTACAAGCTACATAGATCCGCGCGGCCTATCTCCCTGAAGGTGAATGTCATCCGCAAGCTCTCCCGCCACGATCCTCGCAGCGCCGCTAACGGAAATGGATGCAATGATAGCAATGCTGACGCACCGCTGGTGCTAGCCGTCGCCCCCCCGGTATTCTCGACTACGGCTATGGGAATACTTTGAAGATTAGATGTGCCTCCATTCCTTTTTATCCCGCACTGTTCTTCTCTATACCACTATTGTTCTTCCTTGTACTGTCTTAGAGAATACCCAGTTTGTCATTGAGAAGTCTATGGTCAACCCTTTGCAATACATTCCCGTCTTTCAGCTGCAACCTGCTGCAACCATAATTTGAATCTTGATAGATGAGATGAAATAATCTTAAGAGTAAGATGAGATCTAGGTAGATGCTATCTTAAGAATCTTATCTTATCCCGATTCCGACCGGGAAATCTTAAGAAATGGCGGTCATGTTTTATGGCGAGGATGAGCAGCGCTTAGTACACGTGGAAAGGGAAGTGTGAAGGTGAAGTCGGCTTTGTTCGGCGAGTCGAACGGGCTGGGTGCAATGCAAGAGGGATGTGTGGTTGGTGTCTTCCATGGAAGTAGGAGGGAAAGAAAGCTTAAGCGTCAGAAGTATCGATAACCGCCTTGAGGCATTCACTATTAGACCAATATTGTAAAGGTTTGTTTCCGTGGCTGAGCGTGTGCGAGCTCATTAATCCAGAACCGTCGAAGGCCGCGTGAGTACATGGGAGTAAGTTCTGATAGGTCGTACTGCTTCCATCGCTCAGCCTGTCGTGTTTCCAAAATCAGTCCATCAGTCTCCTCAGGATAGAGGTGAAGATGTGGCGCAGTGTTTGGGTTCGCAAAGTTCTGAAGAAGATCCGTCTATCAGTATATCGCCGTTCCTGATGTAGCAAATAACTTACATGAGCGATTGTCTCTCGAATATCATCCATATAGAAGTTGTTTCCTACATAAGATGTGTGCATTTTCGGCTCACAGCGAAGTGGTGTCTAGAGTTTTTGGAGGCCCGTGCAGGAAGCAAGGTAACGCTGGTAGGGTTTCTTCGGCATCGCCCAGAGAGGTGTCTGGTATACATTCTGGTTAGCATCTATTTCAACGATAATGGTCAAGAAGACACACATGAATTCATCGCTGGTGTGGGTACTGTCACAAAGGAAGAGTCCTCTTCGTAACCGTATATGAAGGCCAGAATCCACGCCTAGACCCTCCCAACGCGGAGCGCCAGCCGCGAGCGTCGAGGACAGCATTTCTGGTTATGAGAACGTCCGAACGCGCTTATATGTGATACCCGTCTACGGCTACGTAGGGCACTTCGTGAGCACTACACGAATTTCGACCTAAGGTAGTCGTCGCACTATGGCCTCTCAGCCATCCTCGAGGACCTAATAAGAATGCTCCAAGGGAAAGCTAATAGAGACTGACCTCAACATCGACGTCCTCCTCAAAGTACAATGTTTGGCGCAACGGGCAGATAAACACAGGGTGGTCGTTCTCTCTAGCAACAGTCAGACATGTGTGTCGCGATAAAAAGCGCTTGCGGTATAGACACGCCAAAGAGGCCTGAAGAAGAGGTACATCTACAGCGATCCATCAGTTCTTGAACTGTTAGCTTTGAGACAATGTAATGCATACCAGGGAGAGAGGCGTAATATGCTATCAGTACACACTCGCGAACTGGTTTTTTCTCAGTGCGGCGCGGAACACTCAAAGGAGCAAACCACATACCGACAACGAAACAATAGTAGAGGCATCAGGAAAAAGCCTCCCAGGTATTCTAGGACTAATCCGAGACTAATTAGCATTATTCTAAGAAAACAAGCTATTCGCTTTAAAATGCTGGAAAGACTTGTGATTAGTAGAATCTTACCAGCCTCGAGAACTAATCTAAACAAAATGTTGCATATCGCGAGGAAAATCAATCATACCCAAGAAGCTGCATTGACATTAGCCAAAGATACAGTGAAAATATGTTAAGGGCTATCTGGTGCTGGTAGAAAACCTAGATATTTCGTTCAGATCCGCCGTTGCCGCTGCCCATGCCTCGCATTTTGAATGGTCGACAGGGTTGCCCTTCATGAAAGGTATTGGAAAGTACTGTAGTGTTACGACCCAATGTTCACATAACGCGTAACATCGGGTCGTGAACTGAACTAATTTACCACCCATAACGCGTAACAGGCCAAAATTTGCTTGCCGGTAAGCCCAAAAAGAAATTTTTCGTCCCGGCGGCTGCGACCGCCGCTCCTTTTTAGGTAATTGGACCCTGAATGAACTACGAGTTTGTTAGTTCATACGCATAATGTGTAACACCCGGTGAACATCAGGTCGTAATACTACAGTACATGCGTACGAAAAATATCGATTGTGAAAGAATAGAACCGAGCGCGAGGTGGCGAATGGGCATTCATCGTTCACCGGCGACGTCACGCAAATCGGAAAGAGTAAGTAGTTCCACAAAGCTCTGTATTGAGGTGAGTGATAGAACCATGTCTATGAATGTAGAGACCACGACGTACATCGGAGCATGCAAACAACACTTTGTGCAACGATCCTTCCAGTTCGGTATCCTTCCTGCTGCTGGGCGAGACCGCAAGTAGACCAGAACGGGTTGGCTGGTGTCACGAATCGCCTTCCTCGTGACCTAGCGCCCTTTCCTTTTCCGTCATTGGTGGC
>QLPD01004126.1:0-15168 GCA_003314085.1 Hymenopellis raphanipes
CAAGGAGGCAGGAGAGGCGGGCGATGGTATGCGCGTCATGCTGCAGAAGGCGGGCGACAATTCCTCCACCACATTCCACGACGACTCTACCACTTCCTTCGACTTTGACGATATCCGTAACCCCTCGCGCCGTCAACTAGAGGACATCCAAAGCGTCGACAGCCATTCATACCCCCCTGCATCACTCGCCAATGTCTCCGCTAAAACCTCCTTCTCCGACAGTTCCACCCAAGTCGCCCCCTCACAAACATTTTCGAAACAGTCTCAGCCCTCCGGTGTCATCGACTGGCGCAGACGGACGGGCGGATCAGCACGATGGGAGCGTACCCTATGGAAAAAACTAGAGGTCGGAGATATCGTCCTCCTCAGAGACAACGACCAGGTTCCCGCCGACATTGTCGTTCTTTCCACTTCTGACCCCGACAACATGTGCTACCTCGAAACAAAAAACTTGGACGGCGAGACCAATCTCAAACCCAGAAAGTCCGTCAAGGCCACCTCCAATATCACGTCGGAGGACGACATTGAACGCTCATCATTCTTCCTCGACTCGGAACCGCCCCACCAAAACCTCTACCTATACCATGGCGTGCTGCGGTACAAGGATCCCGCAACGGGCGAGCAGAGGCAAGAGCCCGTCTCAATTAACGAGCTGCTGCTGCGTGGGTGTGCTATCCGGAATACCCAGTGGATTATTGGCCTTGTCGTCTTCACCGGTGCCGATACCAAGATCATGCTCAACGGTGGTGCGACGCCCTCGAAGCGGTCCAAGATCGAGAAGGAGACCAACTTTAATGTCATCGTCAACTTTATCGTACTGCTGGGAATGTGTACTCTTTCCGCCGTGCTTAACGGGTTGGAGGACGGCAAGACGGGGACGAGCGCCGAGTTTTTCGAGATTAATAGCGACGCGACGGATTCGCACATTCTTAATGCTCTGATTACATTTGTGTATGTCCTTTGTTTTGCCTTTTCAATATTAGCCCTTCTAACTTTACACTCTAGGTCGTGCCTCATTGCCTTCCAGAACATCGTACCCATTTCGCTGTACATCTCCATCGAAATCGTCAAGACCATACAGGCGTACTTCATTTCACAGGACATTGACATGTACTACGAGCCTTTCGACACGCCTTGTGTGCCCAAGACTTGGAATATTTCGGACGACCTAGGGCAGATCGAGTACGTCTTCTCCGACAAGACCGGTACCCTTACGCAAAACGTCATGGAGTTTCAAAAATGCTCTGTCCACGGCGTGGCGTACGGCGAGGGCGTCACCGAGGCGCAGAAGGGTGCTGCCCTACGCGACGGCGGTGCGGGTGGTGCGCCGATGGATGGCAGGGATCTCGCGGAGAAGCTCGATGCGCTCAAGCAGCAAATGCTGAGCACGATGGAACGCTCCTTCAAGAACCGCTATCTCCAGATGGAGAACCTCACGCTCGTGTCGCCTAAACTGGCTCAGGACCTCGCTGACAAGGATGGCGCCCAGCGTGCGCATCTCGTCGCCTTTTTCCGTGCGCTTGCCCTCTGCCATACCGTGCTCGCCGATAAACCCGATCCGCGCGACGACCCGTACCACCTCGAGTACAAGGCTGAGAGTCCGGATGAGGCCGCGCTGGTGGCTGCCGCGCGCGACGTCGGGTTCCCGTTTGTGCGCAAGACGAAGGACGGGATGGACATTGAGGTTATGGGGCAGATGGAGCACTGGACGACGCTCAAGGTGCTCGAGTTCAACAGCACGCGGAAGCGCATGAGCACGGTGATGCGCGCGCCGGACGGGCGGCTGGTGCTGTACTGCAAGGGCGCGGACTCGGTTATCTATGCGCGGCTGGCGAAGGACCATGATCCCGAGCTGAAGGAGGCTACGGCGAGGGATATGGAGGCGTTTGCGAATAGCGGGTTAAGGACGCTGTGTATTGCGTATAGGTGGCTGACGGAGGAGGAGTATTTGGCGTGGAGCCGGACGTATGATGCTGCGGCGAATGCGGTTGAGGGGCGGGAGGAGGAGATTGAGAGGGCGAATGAGGGGATTGAGCATTCGTTGGTGATTTTGGGGGCTACGGCGCTGGAGGACAAGCTGCAGGAGGGGGTGCCGGAGGCGATTGAGACGCTGCATCGGGCGGGGATTAAGCTGTGGATTTTGACTGGTGCGTTTTACGTTTTATTTCTTTCTTTTCCCCCCTGATGTGTGTGGATGTAGGCGACAAACTGCAGACGGCGATTGAGATTGGGTACTCGTGCAACCTGCTCAAGAGCGATATGGAGCTCATGATTATCTCGGCCGAGTCCTTTGAGGATGCGCGCGCGCAGATTGAGGCTGGGCTGAACAAGATTGCGTCTGTCCTCGGCCCGCCGTCGTTCGATCCGCGGAAGCGGGGCTTCTTTCCCGGGGCGCAGGCGGCGTTTGCGGTGGTGATTGATGGGGACACGCTGCGGCACGCGCTGACGCCGGAGCTGAAGCAGATGTTTTTGAATTTGGGGACGCAGTGCGAGACGGTGGTGTGTTGTAGGGTGTCGCCCGCGCAGAAGGCGTTGACGGTTAAGTTGGTATGTCTTCCCTCTTCTCCTTCCTCCTTCCCTCCTTCCCTCCTTCCTCTCCATCCCTACTCTCAAAGCTGATTGACGGGTGTAGGTGAAGGACGGCCGGAACGCGATGACATTGTCGATTGGGGACGGGGCGAACGACGTTGCGATGATCCAGGAGGCGAACATTGGGTGCGGCTTGTTTGGGCTGGAGGGCTCGCAGGCGGCGATGTCGGCGGACTATGCGTTTGGGCAGTTTAGGTTTTTGACGAAGCTGTTGATTGTGCATGGAAGGTGGTCGTACCAGCGCGTGGCGGATATGCATAGTAACTTTTTTTATAAGGTGAGCCCCCGCTTTCTGGTGGTGCGTGGGAGAGTGAGAGTGCTGATGAGAGGGGGGGTGTTGTGTAGAATGTTATTTGGACGTTTGCGATGTTTTGGTTTTTGCCGTTTAATAGGTGAGTGGGCGTTCGCTCTGTTTTTGGGGGTGGGGCTGATGTTGGGTGATGATGATAGCTTCGACGCGACGTATCTCTACCAGTATACGTTCATCTTGTTGTACAACTTGGTGTTTACGTCTCTGCCTGTCATCGTTCTCGGAGGTACGTCCCAACTCTTCTTCCGCACCTCACATATCACTTTCGCTAATCGCCTTGGTGCATATAGCCTTTGACCAAGACATCAACTCCAAAGCCGCTCTCGCCTTCCCGCAGCTGTACGTGCGCGGGATACGCGGGCTCGAGTACACCAAGGGCAAGTTTTGGGTGTACATGGGGGACGGGCTCTATCAGTCCGCGGTGGTGTTTTTCATGCCGTACATGATCTGGCTGTTTGGGCTGCCTGCGTCGTGGACGGGCAAGACGATTGACTCGCTGGCGGACTTTGGGACGACGGTGGCGGTTGCGGCGATTTTGGCGGCGAATACGTATGTTGGGATGAATACGCATTAGTGAGTGCCTGTGCCTCTCCCACCTAGAGAGTATGTGTGCTAATGGGTGTGTGTAGTTGGACGATTATGACGTGGATCGTTGTGTTTGGGTCTACGATTGTGATGATGCTGTGGATTGTGGTGTATTCGTTTTTTTTCAGCAGTGATTTTATCGACGAGGTGGAGATTTTGTTTGGGGGTATACAGTTTTGGGCTGCGATTCTGTTTGCGGCGACTGTTGCGCTTGGTATGTCGCTTCCTCGTCCTCGTCCTCTCTCAAAGACTTAGACTGATTGTTGGTGGTGGTGTGTAGCCCCGCGGTTCTTTGTGAAATTTGCGTCGTCTGCGTATTACCCGCTGGATAAGGAGATTGTTAGGGAGATGTGGGTCAAGGGGGATTTGAAGGATCAGTTGGGGATTAAGCATCGTAAAGAGAAGAGGGGGGGTAAAGGGAAGAAGGACTTGGAGGCTACGCCGATGTTTATGCATAATCGGAACAACTCGGAGATGTCGCTTCATCATGGGACGCCGTATGAGCCTGGGGGGGAGGTGAGGCCGGGGTATTTGGATACGCCGCCGTTGACGGGGATGGGGATGGGGATGGGGGGTGGGGAGGGGTATGAGTATGGGATGCCTGGCCCCGCCGCTCGAGGGCAAAATCGGCCTTCTCCTGGGGACTATATTACCCACGCCGACGCCACTCACCTCGCCCCGGATGCGCGTGGACAAAACCGACATATGGCGGCGTCGCCTGCGTCGTATTATTCTGCGTCTGATATTCCCCCGCCGTCGCCGCTGCCGGAGCCCAAGTATAGATACCCGGATGGGTCTGTGACCAGCACACCACCGCCGCCGTCGAGTCGGAGGGGGAGTGTTGCGACTGCGAGGACTGGCCCGCCGATGTCACCGCATCTACAGGTGCCGCCTGCTGGGCGGTACCACCCACCGCCGCAGCAGCAGGAGCAGTATTATGAGATGGGCGTGCGGAGTCCGCCTCGGTCTCCTCCTCCTCCGCAGTCTCCTCAGCCACAGTATTATGAGATGGGCGTGCGCTCTCCGCCTCGTTCGCCGCTTTCGCCTCCTCCCCACTCTCCCCACTCTCCTCACTCACCCAGCTCTCCGTCGTACCAGCCGTATGCTACCTCGTCGCAGGGACATGGGCCGCCGAGCAGCTATCATCACCAGCAGTTTGATACGCAGAGGTCTGCGAGCGAGGCGTCGTATGCGACTGCGCATGATGATTTCTTTGCTGGGGAGGGCTCGGATGTTGGGGTGGCGCGGGGGGATGGGGGTGCTGGGTACTATGATGGGGATGGTGGTGATGGTGATGATAAAAGGGCGAGTGCGGTGTCGTGGCAGGGTGGGAGGGCGATATAGTTTGGGGTGTATTTACGTGTTTGTGTTTTTTTAACTATTTTATTTCTCTGGAAATGGACTCTTGTTTCTTTCTCTTAATGATGAAAATGACTTACTGTACATGGTTGGTAGTTATGATTGGTTGATTGATGAGATGAGCTGTGTAGGATGTTATGTTTATGTTTATTGATTAGTTTAACGAATGCCACAGCAATGATTTTGATGGGATTGGATTGGTGGGTGGGTAGCATAATTGGGCCATGTTTTGTGTAGAGGGAGGATTTTCCAGGTGCGAGGCACAAGTCCACCTCCGCACTGGTTCGAACGCTCGACCTAGTGTCAATTCACGGGGTTCCCTCCGGTTTCAAATGGAAATCGGAGACCCTGGACGAGAGAGAAAGAGTTTAAGGCAGGGATTTACATTTCCTTCTTCTGACCTCAGACCTGATCTGGCAAGTACTAGGTCGCGTTAGCTTAGCTTCTGGTTTGTACTGCGCCAGCTCTATCATTCTGCTCCCGCGCCTTGTGGAGGATATCGTCGTTCTGGGAGACGGGAACATGACGCTTGAGGTTCCAGGCGGTCGTCGAGTCATAGCTTGCACATACCAGCAGTGTGTATGGCTTCGATTCTGATATACATGCATTTGGCATTCATGGAGCGTACGGGACAGACGCGTCCCGGGTGCATATGCTTTTCAATCACCAACTTCAAGGTACCCATCCCGAAATTTACTCGTTACTCGTTCTCAAAACCTGAAATCTCCTTCAGCGATGTGTGAGTGAAGCAGTGCTCCATGCGTAGTAGTCCGGATCGATAACCTTTAGTTTCAGCTTCTGAATGTTGGATTGCCAAGTTCGTCATGCCCTGTGGACGGCTTCTCAATGAAGACGCCGTGTGTATATGGTCTTGACGTGCATGACTCACACGTCGGTCTGTCCCTGCTGACCGGAATAGTGCCAACATTCGCTCAAAAAAGGAATCACAACAATGGTCCCGATGCGCGCTGCCTGTCCGAGCCAAAGAAAGCACGCGATGGTCAGGACTTTCCTCCTGTCTCATTGCTCGAACCAGAAGGCTGGAGGCTTAGGGGGCGTATAGAAAGGGCGGAAAAGCAGCCAAGTTTCTTCATTCTTTTCTGCCCAACCGCATTGAGCGTAAATCATTCGAGATGTCCACCAACGTCCTCTTCGCCCTGATCGCTTTCCATGGCGTGCAAGCTCAGGTAGACGACTGTGCTAGGACCTACACCGTCTTTTGGGACGCCATCTCTGCGGCGCATAATGCTTCTACATTTGTCCTTTCTCCCGACTTCAGGATAGTACTAACCTTCACGTCACAGCTACCAGCTCGCGCATGTGAACCCGCAGATCAACGCGGGATGCACCGACATCTTTGCTGCGGAGACGCTCTGCCTCGGGGAAATAGGACAGGACTGCAACGCGACGTATGTCATCGCGTCGGGTGATGCTTGTGGTGCTATGGCGAATACATTTGCGATTGGGCTGGATGTTTTGTTGGCGAACAATACGTAGGGTTAATTCGGCGTGTAGCAACATTTATCCGGGAGAGGTATGCGAGTCGGCTTGCTTTCACAAAGTCGTGGAACTGATATCTGGACAGGTTCTTTGTGTGGCGCCGGATGCAGATGTCCATGCTTGATGGATTGTTTCTGCAAACATTTGTAGGTTCTTTCGAAATTTGCACTGCGGCGAAATGATTTGTCTTGCTTTCAATCCTACATCCTGCCTACACGATCCGACTTGATAACATGAGCGTCCTTGCGTACTGAATTGTTACAGCGTCTGTGCCTTGCTATCTACAGTCGAGTCGAATAGCAGACGGTACGATGCGGCGGTGACTTGGACAACACCGGCGATTTCTGGTGGGATTTCCGCGTTTGCCACTGACGCCGAATCAGGTTTATGAGCTTATCAGAAAATGACCTTCGCTTGATAACAAGGAACATCTCAATGTTCATTCCGAGTCGTTGGGGAAAAAAAAAGACAATTAAGAATACGAAGCTATCTTCCCAGGACGTCCCCGAGGTTCAAAATCAGACGTGCGAGGCCACAAACGGAGAACTGTTAATCCCAATACCGTTGGAGAAGCGTGCTGAGAAGGCAGTCGCGCTAGGAAGCACTTGCGGAAGAGGCGGACTCCGCCTCTTCCCAAGTCGAGATCTCCTTCTCGTAGCAAAGCCGTATCTGTATTTATACGGCCTGTCGCTGCTTAAGTACTGTAGTATTACTACCATAGGTTCGCGTCACAGGTCACGAGGCCTTATGATGCGAACCTAATTGTAGTTGGTCACTAGGTCACAAGAGGTTGTGAACATGTATAAAATTGGTCACAAATTTGACTTTTATCTAAATTTTGCTCCTCTAGCCTGTTTTTAGCAGTTTTTGCTCTCATTTTACCTTATTTAGCATGAAAATGGTATAATTCTGCTATTTAAGTATACTTACAGCTGAAATTAAGCCTAAAACTGGGTAAACTTGAAAATGTCAGTGAACATAAAAATTTTAGGTCACACACTTTGACAAGTATGAATATGCCATCCAACATGTTCATGAGGTCACAGGTCACAACCCATGAACCTATGGTAGTAATACTACAGTATATGAATGTGAACTGTGGGGTTCTTCGGAATCGGTGAGGCGCAGGGCCAGTGCTCGAATGTTTGTGGAACTCAAAAGCCAATTGCGATTAAGTTACAGCCTTGCTAAAGGCTTCAAGGTTGAATGACTGTGTCATTGGAATTTGTTCGTGTTTAGCGCCACTGGTTCAGGGTCGGACTACCGGTTTTGCACGCAACTTTCATCAATGACTCTAGCTCGACAGGATTTGAAGGTAAGAAATATACACTTTCAAGGTGCCCTGACTGTATGTAAATTGCAATCTAGTCCCAGGCCCTTGAAGGCTCACCAAAGGCCTTGGTCGAATGCTTAAGTTTACTAAAGACAGACGTCGCCCGCAGTCCTGGACAACGCCCGCCCATCTTCGCCGAATTCCTTGCCTGGGGTCTGTTCCCCGCTGTTTTCAACATCAGGATGGCGCCGCCAGACACTGTGCAGGTCGACTGTGCTTTTTGGTGTCAGCGCCTCCGCCTTTTGCCAGTTCGTCTAGCGATACAGATCATCTTGGCGGGGATCCAAGTCCCCGCGGAGGACAAGAAGCTTCACGCGGAGATATGGCCTGCTGTGTTGCGCTGGATGGTCTTCATCTCTCACCTCGATGAGGACGCGTGCCAGTCTTTGGATCCGAGTGTGTTGAACCTGGTAGCGACGATAGCCAGAGATATTCTGGAGTTCATGGCTCGTCGGTCCCAAATGTACGTCCTCGACGACGACCCAGAAGGATCACAGCGCCTTTTTTTGTCAATTGTGCGACTGGCGTTCTGCTGTCCCACAGCGTTGTGGTTGGATGGCATGTTCTCCTCGTCAAATGTCATTCTGGAGCCCCTTTCCAAGGTGTCTCGTGGACATCGCCTTCCTACAGACCTTGCGTCGCACATTTCGGGAGTGTCCGTCGTAGATCTATCGCAGCTAATCGAAGGATTTTAAACTTGCACGGCTCTTTCCTATTTCGGATCGCCGTCGGCAGGCAGTCGATCGTGTATTATACTGTACTGTTTCGACCGTAGGTTCGCGGGGTGTGACGCGTTATGCTACGAACTTATACGAACTTAGTTCATAACCAGGCACGAGGCCTAGAATTACCATATTTAGGTGCTCCCGCCGTAGGCGGGACCGAAAATTTCCTTTTTAGGCCATTCTGTTATGCGTTATCCTAAGCTCTAAGTTAGGTTCGGACGACCGCGTGATGCGTTATGCGAATATGCGGTCGAAACTGTACAGTATTGGTACTGTAGCCAAAATTGTAGCACATTTTTGAATACATTCCTCTTGACCGTGAACTCGCGACGCCAGCTTAAGACAGTGCCACCCCACTCTTCGTTCCAACTGCACTTTATTGACATTTTGCGGTCACATCAAGGTAGTCACGTCGTCATCGTGTCTTGCCTCCTGCCATCACTGCCTGCACACAACATTACCCCGCGCCGCCGCCGTCATCGTTATTCCGCTCTACTGATGCACAACTGGCGACTCCAAGGACTTTCCGACCGCAGATGCGATACATTGGCGCGATCAAGGCCGCTGGATGACGCCCAAGAGCAGGACGACCTCACTATGGCTGTCAGGATTCGAAAGGGTATCGGCCAACTCAATGACTACCGTCATGGGTACCACGGGGGATACTGGCTTAGGTGATGATCTTAGTAGACAGAGGTGCATATTTGGACTTCGTACGGTACGTCGTGCCGTCAACTACCTGCGTCCGCCTTACTGACACAACATGCAGGTAGCATATACGCAGCAACAGGGCAGCCGAAGGAACGCAGCACGGTATTGTTGCTCATGGTCTGCACCAAGAACCAGTACCACACGTCATGAAGACGAAGAGGTATGTATCCTACTGATTTAAGATTATATCAGATGTATCGTCTAATGTGTTCTTACAGAGCCGGCCCCGCTGCGAGCGAACACGAGCAAACGCGACCTCAAGATGATGTGAGCGGATTGCGTGAGGGCGGTGGATACTGTAGCTCGGGAAGCAGTGGGATGTGGCAATGGACAGTACTGGGGAAATGAGATTCACAGCTTGGACATGACGGTGGAAGCGAGGGGGCCAGTGGCGAGTAGACCGTAGCTGGCATCGGGCAGTATGTAGCTGGCAGTGGGTAGCATGTATCTAGCAGTGGGTGGCGTGTAGCCGGTGGCAGGTACAATGAAATGCATTTGACAATACTATTCAGAGGAAGGAAATTGAAGTAATCTTATGAGGATCTGATTTTTCCTATGAATACCATACAGTACAGTAAGTACAGAAACTTGAGAAATCAGAAATAAATTCCCCCACTTCTCACTGGGAATAAGTAGGCAGGCTGCAGAGATACGTGAATGCATTCTTGGGCTTAGGTGACGTCATCTGTTGTAAAAACCGCCGTGCAGGTTTAACGGCACCGAGCCTGGCGCCCTGTTCCTCGACCGATTCATCCTCCTCCGTTTGCTTATCGCCAAGGACAAATCTGTAGTGCGCCAGTTGGGCTCCAAACGATATGGCCACTGGCTCCTGGCATGGCTGGTATGCACCGCACGACCGACGCTCCCTCCCGCCATCCTCAGGTCCTATGCCGAGAGAATAAACCACATTCTGTTTTTCCTTAAAACAATGGTACTCGGTGTGGGTATAGCAGCTGCGAGCGAGATCCTGGTGTCTGGATTTCTGCGCGTCGTGTCTTCGACAGGATTTACGGTATTGATGGAGTGGGACGATCTAAACGGGAAACGCGATGTTGACCATGACATGATTGGTCTAAAGGATCACACGCAGCAGATCCTGCAGAGGATGCAGAAGCTCTTAGTTTCTCAGTCCTTCATCCGCACTATCCAGAGTCCCATCGCAGCCTTCGAGCGATCCCGGACCTATAAGGACAACCTCCACTCTCAGGATGTGCGGGCCTTTCTCGAGCTTTTCGCCATTCGAAGAAGTATGCATCGTGATTACATCCGCAGATGCGGTAGTGTTGCGGTATGTCAATCTGTACTTGAATGCATGATCTGACGTCTGTCATCCAGTGCAACGGACCTCAAGGACAAGCACGAATGCGATATTTATGCTCACGGTGCAAGTACATATTGTATTGCAGTCCCACTTGTCAGCGTGTGGATTGGCAGACCGGGGGACATAGGTATATCTGCACTCCAACAGAAGGCAAGACCGTCGGTAGGGCATTCTCTGGTCTCCTTCCTTGTGTTTCATTTTCACGATAATATTTTAGCAGAGTGCCAGGACACTACATTTCTTTCAAATCGGCTCGTGCTCCCATTGCTAAAAGAGCATTCCGTCCGCCTTAAAGAAATGATCTTTCGCATCGCGGGCGATTATGATATTGTTCTAGACTTCCTAGATGGTGGACACGGCATCCTCAAGTTCGAAGACATGCATAAGAATATCGGCCTCGAAGCTGGCCAGCACCGGGTTGTGACTAAATTGGTCGGGTCAGATGGAGTCGAGGGACAGAGTAGCTTGTTATTAATCCTCAATTCAACGGCGGACGGTGAGGTGTATATCACTGAACCGGTAAACCCACGTTATAAGGTGGTAATCTAGAATGCTCAGTGTAACAATATATGTTTGTGTTGTACTTTCCACTTTGTAGGAACATCGTGCAGCTTCAGCGCAGCTTTCGAGAGCCACGGCGCTAGTGAGAGAACAGGGCTAATGCGCACCAAGTTAGACGACTATTGCACTGTCTCGTGCCGTCTCAAGTCGCACACGAGAGATCTAACCCCCCCAATGCGAGAATTATTCTACGGGAAAGTCTATCACCCGTTCGCGTCATGTTCCGTGTCGCGGGCATAGAGGTTGGGCTAGGCTGTCACCACTTCGTCAGTGTATGTCCAGACAGGAAGCTCGAAACCCTGATCAGTACGGTTCAAGGACATTACTGTACTCGCAGACCCGAACGAGAAGGCTCCTTTCCCACCTGCCGTCGTGAAGTCGATGAACACGGCGTTGTCCCTGGCGCTGAAATCATCATTCATTATTTCAAAATGCTTGACGAGAGCCGTTTCTTCATCCTCCACGCGTGAGTACAAACTGGAGGAACCCGTCGTCCCGGAAAGACACTAGACTCGTGGATATCAGCACACTCTGTCAATACATAAACCACAGCATTCAGTCTTTCGAGAAAGACTGTTGACATTCTGCACGAGGTACAGAAACCCAGTCTTCTCGTTTACAACCACCACTACAGTTTCATACAGCGTGTTTACACGTTGATCTAGTCGTCTCCGTGAATTGTTAGGCCCAGAACGGACCAGAGCCAAAGCGCTGCTGGCCAAATATCGTCAAGGAGGTGGTGATAAGGCGTTTTCAATATGACAATACGTAGACTTCCCTTCTTAGTGGCGCTCGGGAATTACGTTGAAAAAGGCCACCCTGTAGCGAAGGCGTTGAATAGAAGTCAAGGGCATTCAACTTGCACGTTATCGGCCGTGAATAGACTGAAGGGCTGTATTCAACTTTGACTGATAATGTCGCAGATACAATCGGAATAGAAGTAGTAACTCTTTATATGTAGCAGTGAAGGGTCCTGTGGCCATGAAGGTACAAATCGAATCATTGTAAGCACGAGCTGGCGGTTTCAATTCGGCGTCGTGGAAATGGGAAAGCTCATCCCTGTGAATAGATTAGCGTTGTCGAGCACAGAAAGCTTTCATGACACCTACAAACCAAGCTTATCGACTTCGAGACTTCACAACCCCCATCAGCGCGTTCAGCGCGTCTCGATCCCGTTGCCAGTCTGGCACGTACTCAGCATCCTTGAAATCCTCTAAATACCAGTGGTCATCATCCACCAAGCCAGCATAACAAAATCTGGGATTCCACGCGTTTCCGTCCTCGTCTTTCGTCCTTGCGTACATATCCAACCGCAGATCCCATACCGCGCTCATATCCCACACTGCCCGGTCATCCTGTACGATGGAGAACGTCTTCAATGCGCCGAGTCCATGGCGAAAAGCATCAAAGGCATTCGCCATCTGATACAGAGACTCGAGGTACTCTTCGGTGCGAATGAGAATAGGGCAATTGATGAGCTCCAGTGAGGTGAGGGTCTCTTTGTGCGAGAGAATGAAGGCCTCGAGGACCGGATCTTCCTCTTCCGCCGCTGGATTCGGACCGACGAGATGCCCCATGAGGGATAAGAACTCGAGGTTGGGAAAATGAAGTGTGCAGTACCCGATTTCGGTTGTATATCCAAGCGGCAAAATACTGTGCAGGGTGAGGGAGCGTAGATTGAGAATCGTGTTGGGAGGGAAGAGCTCATTGGAGCGCGACCAGAATAGAAGAGTGTCTGAATCAGGCTCGCTGGCAGTGGCATCGCAATCAACGACTATGGACAGCGCTTCCAGTGGACCAATCAAACTATTTGTGATATCGTCATCAAGAATTTCAGGATTGGGAGGGAAGTGTTCTATGTGGAGACTCTTCAACGTCGGAGGCTGCACGACCTCTGAAAGTGTACGATATGGGAAGTCGACATCCTCTTTCAGAATGAGATTGGCGGATGAAATTGAAGTCATAGATCCTAAACAGACCCAGAGCTCTTTCGAACACTCTAGAAGCCTAATATACGCCCCTCAAGATGATGCATGAGTTGCAAAGCCAGCTAGCAAGACGCAGTGAAGCCTACCGATACGACCCATATCTATTTCCGGGCTAGCTGTTCCGTCGAGGGTAATACAGCGCAGATACTTCCTAGCATCCGGCGTATTCTCCAAGAATTCCATAAAGGACGAGATTTTATCTATATTGAGAGGACAGCACATGGAACGAAATGCGATTGGGGTGACCATGTTTTTGAACACGGTATTCACGAGGCGCAGATCACACAGATCGCACGCGCGAAGAGACGGAGAGGAAAATGTTAAACGAAAGAGTTCGACAGGAAGCCGCAGCATTGTCGCTCAGCCACCAAGACGGTAGCGGAGTCGTGTTGAACGTTGCAGTGTAAGCAAATTTTTGCCGGCGGCAGATGCCATGAGTAACTTTAGTCTTTTGATCCGGCGGCTGCATCCTAAGAAATCGTACGTCAACTGCCAGAGTCTTATTCGTTGGTCGCATATGGTTAATATCAAAAGATCTTTGCTTTATACGACTCGTGTAGTAGAAAACTCTCGTGTCTCTCCAATAGGGCAGACGTCAAACAGTCTTTCGGCGACACCCATCTTGTGACACATCTCGCTGAGCTCTTCCATAGTCAGAACCCACGTCGTACTAAAGCACGTTATTAAGTGCGGCGATGAAGAATTGATACGACTTACCCAAGTGCATGCCAACAGCCCTCTTCGCTCTGAACATACACATGCTGTCCTGTGGAGCACAACGAACCGTCTACATGAATCACCTTAGCTCGTATGTGCCCACAGGTAGCAGAGCCAGGTCAATGTCTTTAAACTCTCCGATCTCACGAAACGCCGGACAAGTGGGCATACTGTCTTCGTCCTGGATGGACAGAACGATACGCCGTGTCACCAGCAAAGAACACAGTGGATGAGCTGTTACGATTTCGTGCGGAAATGACCCAGGTACACCACAAGCCTTTGTACCTGTCAAGGACGGCACAACCAGACATGTTGAGCGGGTGTACATGGGAGCGCGAACTCAAAGTCATCACTGTGAAGGACGCTAGCTTGTCATCAATCGAGGCTATGGCGATGGGACCGACTGTATTTGAATGCTGCGAAAGAATGTAGTTCTGCGATGCTGTCACTTGCTTATAAGTAACGGACGATGGGGACTTTTCCGTTCTGTATCTCTGGAATTACATGGAAGAGAAGCATGTTGAAGCCGAACAGGAGGGAGCGCGCACGGCTCTCGCGGGGTTCGTATGTTCTTGGTTTGACGTTCTTGATGAATCATTCAAGTCAGGCCATGCGAGACGGTAGCAGTTGGCGTCAAGAGAGAAAGTAACGGTTATTCTTCCCGTCTTCAGATGCCGACAGCCACTAGTCGAGGGCGATGGTCGCAATTTGACAATAGAAATGACCATGACAAAATGACAAAAGGCGACTCGCATGGGCATTATTTGACCGTGTTTGCCTGGACGTGCTTCAATCGAACAACCACGGCCACCTGTGTGTCAGTGCCACGCCTCTATCGTTGCTGATTTTCGAGAGACAGACGCCGCTGATCTATCTCGAATCGGGATTTTACTCTGTTTTTTTGTTCTTGTCCCCGTGGCCCTTCTTTCTGAGACAACTATTACTTCCCCGCTCTTTTTCTCGACAATGTGCGTCTGCCTCATTGATGTGGGGGGTTCGGGCTGCCGAGTGGAGTTCTGTTCGCCCTTAGTAGCGTGCATCTTGAGCTTTCCCCATCCACGGATCATCATTTCAAATCAGGTTTCATATGGTATCAAGGCAGTCGGCTTGTGGTAAGTTCCGCGAGTTGTGGGTCCAGTACACCGCGTTCAATTCGCGGAGGAACATAACTATTCATGGAGGTGCGGAAGTATCTCGCTCCGGAGTTTCTACCAGCGAGCATAGCAACTCGTCATGGTCGTGAGTGGTTGCATTTCTTGACCGGATTGTCCGATTCTCAATAGCGGCCTTGTATCTGCCGTTGATCACGAAGTCTCAATACCCGCGTGGTCTTGACAAGCGTCCCCAGGCTCATTTCCGTAATCGGTTTCATTTTCCTTCCCATCTCTCATATATCTCTGTCTCTCCTTGCCCTTTTCGTTCCTTTCGTTCATTTAACAGACTGTTCCGCAGGTCCTGGACATGTCTGT
>QLPD01004130.1:0-13368 GCA_003314085.1 Hymenopellis raphanipes
GAGGCAGGGAGAGAAACCGAACAAGGTGTGCCATTTTCTTTCAGGATGGTCTTTTTTAGATTAATCCCATATGACAGCGCGCCTGGTCGTCTATCCCTTGTCTCGCAAAACACCGTTCGGCGTATACTTCCTGGCTCCAGCCCAATCCTGCGTCTTGACAATCCCCTCAACTATCCGAAAAAGTGCATTCCCGTAAGCCCACAGCGACTACCGCTGCTGGTGAACGTAATCTGGGATCACCTCCATGTTCTCTGCGGGTTGTCGCCGTATCGTCATCCATCGTCTCGTTGTAACGAAGAAGGCAGATCAATCACCGACTGACATCTCGGAGACGCTTTACTGGCGATAACACAAACATATCTTTTCCATCGTTCTCTTTCCTTGTACGACCACCTGCGCCCTCCCAACCGTTTCCATGTTCAAAGAGTATATCCCTATCTCTAGGATCCCCACTGGTTGAAGTCTGAGACGGTATGGCCACTATGCCTATTGCACCCGTTCGTAGATTCAGATATGTGGCAGGTATCCTTCGACCGACGTCGCGCCTCGGGCTATTAGAGTACGCTCTACCTCCCTTGTACTATTCCCTAGCCTCCTCCGTCGCTCGCGGTACCCCATTTTCAAAGACGTTCGGCGATCTCGGTCGACCGATTTCATTATACTCTTTTCCTTGGTTTTGGTTCCCCTCCCACATGTGCAGCTACCCGCTTGACCAGCGTTGACTGCGTCTTCTTTTCTACGAGCGATGCCCACGTTATGGATTTGCGTTTGCGCGAAGTTGTTCCCCCGGCGTTTCCCCAAAGAGATGGTGTAACGTTTCAATGTTTGCGCGAAGGTGTTCGGATTGGTTGGGTGTTGTCTTGCGCGGATTGAACGCTTTCTGAGGGAGGGAGAGACGTCAAGCATGGCCTCCCTTTTAGGCCGTGTTTGCCGAGCAAGAGAGAAACGGTCGCCGAGATCAATTACAGTAGAGGCTGGCTTTGGGAGTCGCTGCCGTCCTCGCGCGTAGCTTCCTTCACAAGTCACGTCCCGGCGCAACGCATTACGTTGAGGGCGCCCTTTCTGATGACGCCGCGCATGTTGAGGCCGCTTTATGTAACATTACTGCCGCCTCCCAGGGCACCGTTCGCGCAATATCCCGTCGCCACTGCGGATGTCGCTCCCGCCTCCATCGGTGATATGTTCACAGAAATCCACGAGGTGCTTGCGGGTCGTATTGCTGATAGATAAGGAGCAAGGAATGGTAAGGGCGTGAGGCGTTAGGTTGACGCCGGAGTTGCAAAGTCGGGAGAGTCTTGTGCAATCGTTCCTCGTCGTCTGACATGCTGGGGTGTCTCGTGAGCAGGAGAGGAGTATTCCTGGCCTCTCCGCCGCCCGACTAGCCGCGCGAGTTGGTTGATCTCGCCATACAAATCGTCCCGTGTTTGTTGTTGTGGAGCTTCCTTCTGTTATCGTTGGTCAGCCCAATGGCGCAGAGTGGAGAGAGGCATGCTGTTCGGAGAGCGAAAGTGATTCGTCTTGTGATCCATTCAGGTATGTATGCCGTCTTTACATGATTCTCAATTATTAACATACACTCACAGAGGGTCCGATACATCGATAACAAATAAGTCCTTGCTTCAGACTACGTTTTTCATGCAAATTCAGTGTTCACAATATGTGTACAGACTATGTATTTGTAGCTAATCAACTCGATTTAACGCCCATAGATAAAGAAAAGAAGAGATGGTGGTCCCAACAAGAAGGACCGCAACGACACGAGGTATATCCGAATGTCTTTCCACTGTTTGCACTCTGTTAGAAATGCCGTCGTAGTCCGGCGCTTCCGCAGAACACATATGGTCGGCAATTTCTGGGGTAACACATCGTGAGGTCGCATTAGTAAGTGTATCCCTCGTTCCACGTACTTGCGCTGCGTTGGTGGGGACGAGGGCTGCAAGTTCATCAGCATTGGGAACATGCTCGATGGTACAGATATTCGGGATATCGGAGCGTCGTGCGTAGGGTCGTAGGACAGTTTTCAACCTCTCATTCCGGTCATCAACCTTCCAGGCTACATCATACCAATATGCTTGTTGCCAAGGCAACATCAACAAGCTGAGCAATATCTCGGGGGAGACCATCTGCGTGATGTCCGCATCAAGATCGATATCTGCTCTCTGTAGGAACACTGCGATGACATCGAGGATGTCTGGTGGACGGGATCTCCTACGACTCGGAGCAGGATAGACCAAAATCCGGGCTGATTGAGAGGGCACATCCTTTGCATCGCGGTAGAGGCGTTCGAGTATGATCCCAATAGTCACGAAGCCTGTTTTGACCTTCAATTCATTCCAGCCCATCCCGACCCAGCTAGAAACTATACAGCCCAGCAGCCCGTCATGGCGTGGACAACACAGGGAGGTCTGTGGATGTTGAAGGAATGACCGGCAGAATTTCTCAGGGTACCTGCTGCAGCTTGAGAACAGGTTACATATGGCTGTGGAGCCCATATTTTCACAATAAGCATTAATGTCGTACTCCCCACATGCCCAAACCTCATAGATGAGGTCATCAGTAAATCCCAAGGAATATAGCTGGGTATAGACAGTATAGAAAAGTTAAGAAAGTATAGAGGAACCAAATCTCGAATCTATACTCATCATATTTTCTCTATACTCAGAAATCTGCCTGTCTATACCAGGTCTATACTCACCTAATCCTATACTTCCTACAACATTTTTGGTATGCAGAGAAAGTGTAAGTCCCGTAAGGAGTAGAACGGTATGGCAGGTAACGTGCGGTATGACAGGTCGGTCAACCCGCGCGACGGGATCCGATTGTCAGTACCACCATACCCGAGCCATAGTTTCATGCCCGTTGGCGGCCCCCGAGCAATTGCGCAGGGGCTACCAGCGTGCATGAGATGATGGGAGTGCAATTTTGAGGAGCATGAGGACAGTGTGGGTGAGGACGACACAGATGATGAGGGCATGAGATGACAGTGGTTCTGGGCATAACGCCGTCAGATTGTGATGCGAAAGGCCAGAAGAACGTACCGTAGCGGCCAGGATGCGTACACCACGCCATCCTGGCCAAATCTAACCCCCCTCAACAAATGCAGCGAAGCGAGCGAAAATTCAGCATCGGAAAGACTGCGCACGCGATGCAGGTAGGAGCCGCCTCGTCCTGAGGGCCTACGCTGAAAAAAATCCATGGAGGAATAGTGCCGTCGCAAAGACGGCAGCTCCGAAATGCATCCGAGGGCGGCGGTAACATGGAAAGAGGTTGAATCCACCGGAAACGCAAAGAAGAGAGACAGAACAGGGCCTGGAGAAAGTTCCTGGGGGTAACAAACACGTCTACGCAGACGTGCTGTGATGGTAAGAGGTATAGATCGGCGAAGAGATGTTCTGGATCCTTATCCGGCAATGGCCGGCTCGGCTCCGCAATTGTGCACTGACATCACTCAGACACGTGTATGTTGATTTTCTTTTCTTCAAGTCCCGACTCTTCCTTTCTCCATCACCTCCTCCCCGCTGACTCGACGCCCGAGCACCGCCGCACCAGACTCTCAACAGAGGCCAACTACGTCGCGGCGTGGTCACCGGATGGCCACAGCGACGCTTCGACGATAACTACCGGACGACGTCAACAATCTGGCGCGGACGACGCTCACTCGAGCCCGGTCAACTGGGACAGGAATAACTCACCGCCCACTCCAAGCAACATTGCTTGACGAAGACTACAGCGAGGAGCCTTGCGCAAACCATCTCACCACGGACAACGCTTAGCGTTTGTGGCTGGGATTTGGGCAACGACCACATATACGACTCTGACGACCGCCGCAGTGAGGATCCGAGCCTGGACAACTGCAGCGGCGAAGACCCGGCATCCACCCAAAGCAATCCTGCTGGACAGCGACCTCAGGGAGGACCTCGCGTGGAACCTGCTAGCAGTGCCCTCGACGTGGCCGCCGACCGCTCTCCCTTCCCGATGCGTTCAACAAGGTTATGTTGATTGTAAAAGGTGGGTCTCTTACCGCCACCATCATACGACCCTCGTTAACTCGTCATTGCTTCCAGTTTCTCATCTTCGGGCACTCTGGTATGCTATTCCTTTGCTTTTCTCCCTGCCACTTATTGACGATATTTCCAGGCTCTTTGTGACTACAGACCGGTACGCGCCCTCGACGTCTGGACTTGGCGCGACTTAGAGCCCAATGTGTCCTACGGTGGTGCGTAATAGCTGCGTCTCGTATATTCATTACTCACCTGACAATAGTCTTTCACACTTTCCTGGACGCTGTCGGTACCAGAACTCACGGAAAACTTCGGGCATTGCCATAGCTGATTTTCGGTATGTTGTCTGTGTGCCTCGTCCATGCGAAGACTTACCTTGCGGTAGATGGCGACGCTGCCCTCAAACATGCTCCTCTCCAAGGTTATTCGATCCGCTCTCGCCTGCGCACCGCTATACCGGGTTACAGCTGCAGTGTGGTCAACGACCAGGGTTTGGTGTCGGACCATCCCCGAATTCGATAGCTTGACTTTCCTTTTGTTATATCCTCCTTCTTCCATGTCTATTACTGTCGCCTACAGTCTTGCAGTTACATAGAATCAAATGGATTGATATATAGATGCAATGAATTGTTTTGGTGCTCGAATGACCGGTGATGATTGTCAGGCAAGAGTATAGAATTGGTCTAGACATTGAAGAAAAGAGTATAGGATGAGTCTAGGTTGTTACGATGTCTATACTGTCAGTGGGTATAGAGGAGTCTAGGATTATGAGATCCCAGTGGGGATCTATACTGCCTGGAAGGGGTATAGACAGTATAGGCTATACCGTCTACACACCTTGGGATTTACTGATGGTCCCAATGTTCACATGTGATCAGAATCTCCATCGCCCGATGAAACTCATGCTCATCCGGAGCCTTTGTTTGTCTCACCAGTTGAAATGTACCAGTGAGTCCAAAGACAGCAGCAAGGTCAAGAGTAGTGAGACTGGTGCCAATCTTTCGGAAAAAAGCTTCCGACCACTGCAGTGGTATGGAAAATCGAGCATATGCCAGAGCCATGCGAGTGACGTCGTTCTCAAGATCGCCAAATGGGATAGTACTTTTAGCAAAGCTTGGGTCTCCCAAAACAGATTGGACAACATGTGGTTGTTCAGAATCCAGGAAAATAGCAATATTGAGCCAAAGACATAACACACCCTGTAAAGCAGAAGGCCCGACATGCACTATGTAGCGCAGAGCAATGGTACAGATTTTAAATGTCAATTCATATGGTTCTGGAAGGATTCCGGAAGATCGATGACTGGAAATGTACTCGTGAGCGGAATAATCTGTGAACAGGGTATGTCAGTACTTAGTTCTCTCAGAACAGAATGTACATACGGATATATGAAAGAGGGTGGGCTTCAGGGCACATTGCCTGTTCTTCTGAATTATGCTCTTCATGTTGGGCACAGGAAATTGACATGGCAACCAAGCCACCACAGGATTTAATGATATCATGCAAGGGAGGCATACGATCTTCCTGAAATTCGGGTTCCGACGTGGAGAGCTCACAAGCAAGAAGGAGGCTGAGCACAGAGTACTGCAAAGTGCCATCAGAATCAGTGTAAAGCCCCCTCATGGGGTTGGTGTACTTCAGAGTGACGTCAGACTGGGCGGAGATGTACATAATGGTGTGATGAGCGAGATTCTTCATCCTGGCACCTTGGGCATCAATGCGCTCGAAGATCTGGCAATATGCATCATCTAAGCTGGCAGGAATGGATGCCAACACCTTCTGGACATCCGCTTTACAGGTGACATCATGCTCCAGTTCCCATAGCTTTAGACTCGCTAGCAGAAACATGCCATCAGCTTTCGCGACGACCTCTGTGCGAACGGCGAATTGTAGGTCCTCATTGTCTCGTACATAAGGCAATGCGGGAATCTTCTTGTTAATAACGGCAAGGATGTCGTCGTCTGCGGCCCGGATACGAAGAGATGGGTAGTCTTTTATCTCGGCAAAGATGTTGCGAGAGGTGATGAGGAGATTGAAATCGCTTCCCAGGCCTTGAATGGCAGCTACAAGAGCAAAACCCAGAGGGCATTCGTCGAGCGCGTCAAGGACGATGAAGATGGGGCGTGAAATGATGCGGGCTGTCTCGATTAGGAGGGTGCGAGTACAGTCTTCGGAGGGATGCCTATCCTTCCGGTAGAGATCTAATAGCGTCTGTGGGATAGTCGCCGACGCATGCGAGTCAAGTTGCAGCAATTGGCGAAGAAGACAGCACATGAAGGTGTGCATCTCGCCGAAGTGTTTGCGATCTTGGTTATAGCGACAGACGATGAGAAGAACAACATTATTATCGTGCTCCTCCAGATGCTGAACAATCATAGCACTTGAATGATGTTATGAGTGCTATTCGGAGTGTGTACAACAGTACTCACGCGATAACGGACTTTCCGGCCCCCGCTGAGATTGCTTGTAGTCAGCTAGGATGCCAATAGGCAGAACGGACCGACGCACCGTCACCGTAGCACCACAACGTAGGCGACGACGCCGTCCTACTTGCCCATTTCTGGAACACGGGGCTCTCCAGTACCCAAGTACCAGTTCCCCGTAACCACTCTCGTGACTTCGCCGCATGAAGGGCAGAAAAGCTGATCTCCGAGATCCATTCCGCAACCTTTCTGCGTTCGTCGGCTTATCGTCAAGAGTGAGTCCTATTAGATATGCCTGGAATCTGGACATACCGCTGATTGTAGCTCCAAGCGTGTCGACGTTTGCTTTCATATCGGTAACTATTTCCGCGACATCGGAGAGTTTCCCCTTGATATCTGAGACCATCTTGTGCATTTCGCGTTCGAGGTGACTGCAGTGCTATTAGCCAATACCGTCGCTCCTGGCGTTGTGCAACACACCTCGCATCCTGCTCCAGTACCAACGAAATCAAGCTCTTGTGACGTTCTATAGCGGCAAGCATTGTCTCGACTTCACCCTTGTCCATCGGCCACAGTACAGCAGCCTTTATCTTCGTCGCCGTTGCGCGCAAGCCAGTCTTATGTTCATCCACTCCTCTTTTCAGCTTCTTCTCCAAATCATGAAGGGTTTTCTGCATCAAGGGGATGAACGGTCCCGATGGATCGAAGAGTCGCGGGAGATGGGCCATCAATGAAGGATTCTGGGTAAATTCTGGGTCGTGGAGCTGCTCTTGGAGCTCCGTGAGGACGCCTTTGAATGCCAGAACCTCGCGCATGAAGCGGCTGCGCTCGGTGGAAGACTCTTTCACGTCCTTGAGGCAGTTGTAAATTTTAGCGCATTGTTCGATGAGAGATACGATCGTCATAGGGTTGATAAACATGGTGCGGTGGGGTTTCTGGTACTGGTAGCTGCGTTAGTGCTGGTATGGGCGAAGGAGGATGGGGGCAGGACGAAAGGTGTGGTTTGACAGCTTTGCAGTGTGCACCGGATGTTTGACCGGATCTGTCCGGAGAAGCTGTTGATGGCGAAAAGGCGACCAAACGAAAATAGATAGGACATAGAAATCGAGATGCCCATTGCCGAGCTTCGAAGTGGCTGTGGGCCCCTGGCGGCTGTGTTATAAGGAGGGCAGCCCATCTCCACAGCAGTCGAAGAGCTACAAAATTGTTGACGTCCAGGATGAGTAATCACTGATTGTTCCTTCCGAAGCCGGCTTGCCAGCCTCAGCCTGAAAGTTGGAAAGGACCGTTGGCGACCTGAGGAGAGTATGACGGCCCTGACAGAATCACAACGCCCAAGAAAAATCTGAGTGGGTAGCCGTTAGGGTTTGGATTATTTCTCGAGCACGAAAGAGCTGCGAAAGAGGTGTTCAGTTCGTTGATAGGGGAAGACAAAGAAAGGAAACGATCGAGGTTTCAGGAATTGTCACATCACATGATCGTGTCACCAGCATTTTTTGATCTTTCTTCCGGCCACCATGGTCCTGATGGGTATCTTGCCTGGCCTCCTCGAGCACACTTGACCCTCCGGGTGACGCGACGTTTGACCATAGTTATCGTCTCCACCGCCGAAAGAGCTTGCCGGAACTCCTCCTTCATCCAATCTTACTCTAACCGTATTATAAAGCGCAACTCATCTTCAGCCATACGACTGCCCTCCTCTCTTTCACCAGCATAGGCGACATCGGGCTCGACTGCCATGACATCGTACATCGTCCCATGAGGCGTCGCTCCCGCCTTCTCCAACATCGAGTCCGCCTCGTCGAATGTCATTGAGCGCGTTAATCCCGCTCTGATAGACGCCATGATCCAAACTCCTCGTGCCTAGTCAGCGTATGAGGGCTACGCAGTCTACGCTCGACGGTATGTCCTTTTCTTTCATCTGTGGCTTCTTCCTGGTCCGCACTTTTATAGGACGAATCGTTTACTATCACGTCTTACACGCCGTGGAGCCCATCGCCGAGATGGGCAAAGAACGACTGTGCATACCCGCGTTGTTTGTCTAAACATGATTTCACTGACAGGGCGCGTTCTTGCTACTCGTACGTTCGATAGTGGCCCTCGAGTTGGTCTTCCTAGTGCCTATGGAACGACTGCCAATATTCCTCTGCATGAAACTCTGGCATCGTCGATCCCAGGTCGTTTCAGAGGTGCTCTAGCGACCGGCGGAGAATTCGCCGTTGGCCACAGAGACGGTGCCCTACATGGTACATTCGCTTTCCTGAATACCGGCAAGCTCTACTAACCGGCAGTGCTTGTACCTACGATATGTCGGGTCATCTGTTAATGGACGCTGTGTGTGACAGCGTCTAGGACGGAAGAGTCGATCATGGATTGTCTTTTCATCCTGTTCAGCGGGATAAAAGATGTACGAGCTAGAGCGTGTAATAATAAACAGTTGGGTTTAGCGAGACTGGCACGCTAGCAGTGATGAAAGAATTTTATTGGAGGAAGTAGCTATCCCTGGACGGACGTCGTGGAGACAAGGCCTGACTAGGAGCTTCGACACATATAAGGACGCGTTATATCTGAATGGAGTAGGATAAATCCTGTTGAACGCTAGTGGTTTCTCAAACGTTTGAGGAAGTCGCCAGCAAGCGTATTGTCAGTAGATTAGCATATCAACTCAAAGTAGATAATAAGATCGTCGAAAATGAATGTCGGTTAGAGTTCGCAATGGTCAAGCTATTTCTCGCGAAGGTTATTGAGCGAGATGAGAAAGACAAAGCGCGTCATGTAAGTGCGGTCACATCTATCGTCACTGTCACGTTCCAGGTTTCCTTCCTGCCACCAAATGCCATGGTCAAAATTGGTTTCCTCCCGTTTTCCTTCGCGATATCTTGACCTCTCCTCCTCGTCGTTCGTGAATGGAATTCTTATTGACTTTGCATCCACGCCAGCATAGTTTGACAGTACGGATACCTTGCGGATGCCACGATTTTCGTAGTAGGCGAAGCGCTTGTCCAGCCAGGCCCGGTTTGCAGATCTGTTTGTCATTTGAGTAACGGGTTTTCAGAATGGGTATGTTCACTTGCTTTGGAACTGTTCACTAGATGGGCTTATTTCTGAACAGAAAAGTAACCTAAACCTGCTATTTCTTTGCCCCTCCAGCCTCGTACGACTCGCAATCTTCGTGACTGTCTCTGCGTTGTGTCGCCAAGATGGATTATTGGGATGTTGAAGCGTTGATTCACGAGGCAGAGAGAGAATTCGAACAAGGTGTGCCATTTTCTTTCTGGATGGGCTTTTTGGATTAATCTCATATGGCAGCGCGCCTGGTGCGGTAGTCGCTCGTCTATGCCTTGTCTCGTTCGGCATAGTATCCTTCCTGGTGCCAGCCCAAGCATGCGCCTTGACAATCCCCTCAATTATCCACTTCCATACCAAAAAGCGTATTCCCATGCTCCGGCAAGTCCGACTACCGCTGCTGGTGAACGTAGTCCAGGATCACCTCCATGTTCTCTGCTTGGGTTATGCCTACGCCCTTGCAACCTCAGATTGACGGTGTTTGTTACCTGGACGTCGTCGCCTCCATCCGTCTCACAAATATCTGCCTCGCATCGCGCTGATGGAGCGAGTTCACAAACGACGCCCAGCGCACTACCACATCCCCGTATCACAAACATTACCGTCTTACTTGTGCTTCTTGGCTTCGTGTCGGCCAAACAGAGTCGACAACTTCTGCGAATGGCAACATCATGTTGGCTCCATCGTACATCGTAAGCTTTCCTTCATGGCCGGTGTCTAACTCTTAATGTTGTCCTAGTTTCCAATTTACCGCCATCATCGCAAAGGCACTAACGCGTCGGGAGCAGCCATGTCTTGTGATGTCTTACATGGAGAAAAGCGTATTCTCATGCTCAAGGCCGCAGCGACTAGATTTTTGCATTAGGTCACCTCCATGTTCTCCCGGGATTGTCGCAATTCGTCCTACACTAAAGACGGCAGATCAATCATCGTCGAGAACACTGTGTTCTTTCTCCCCTCACACACCTATCCGGAACTTTCGGCTTCTATCCGTGCCGAAATTTCTTTCCATCCCTTTCAGTTCCCGCCTTCACCAGCGCTTTATGCGTCTTTTTTCCTGTCTGCGATGCCAGCGTTATGGATTTACTCTTGAGCGAAGGAGCCGTTCACGGATTAACGCTTGTGGAGGAGCAAGACGTCAAGCTTTCCAAGATGGACTGGCTTTCAGGCGATGTTTGCTCGAGTGAGGGACTGCTTTGACGCTGGACTGGGGCTTGGTGTGGTGCGATGAGGAATGCGGTCGCCTCGCCTTCGGACGACAGCAACAGCTGGCTTCGGTTACTATAGACATCACGTCCCGCCGCACCGCACAGCATTGAGGGCGCCATTCCTTATGGCGCGTCGCGCCTCATATGATGTTGAAGCCGCTTTAGGTAATACTATCACTGCCTTTCCGGACATCGCTCCCGCACCAGTCCCGCTGTATGGGCGCCACCGTGGATATCGCTCCCGCCTCCGTCGGTGTTGTTCCACCAATGTTTAGAAATCCACAATGCGAATAAGGAGATTGTTGGAGCAGGGGATGCTACAGGTGTGAGAGGTTAGTTCGACGATGTCGCAAAGATGGAAGACTCCTGTACGATATGCGTGGTCCTCGCCCTCACCGTCGGAGGCGTTGGGTTGTCTCGTGAGCAGGAGAGGAGCATTTGGCACCTGTCCTCCGCCGGAGTAGGACGGATTGCGGTGACATCGAGGAGGTCTGGGGCCGGGATCCCCTAGGACGCACATATTCTTGCTTGACAGCATTGCTGTATCACCTGCGGTGGCGCTATATGTCCAGCTATCGGGATCGAGACGTAGACACTACCTTTGAGGCATGTCCATGTCCTTCCGCGCACGCCGTCGTCGGCTTCTCTTCCTCCACTGCGAGTCGTGCTCGCTACTGGTATAGGGCCTTTCTGGCGGATAGGAGAACCGACCGCATAATTTATCGCTGTGTTTTCTCTGCGTGGGCATCGTTCAAAGCTTCTGTCTATATTGTACCACTTGGACGGCGAGGATATCACCGGTGACGAGCTCGTCTGGAGGACTGCGTGGGTATAGCTCCGTCGCATAGCGACATGGACTGTGTGGAAGTGCGAATGGGGGGGACGACGAACGTCGGGGAGGAGCATCCGCGCGAGAACGGGGTAGGCTCAGCGGGCTGTCATAGAAGCAAGTCGGGATTCACTCATACTCTTGTCTGTCCACACAGCTTGGTGTTATCCTCCTCTTTGTATTGTACCGTGGTGCGCGGGTTGTGTTTGCTGATCTCTGCGTAGTTGTCTGTAGTACCGACTCGCTCGTCCTACATATGTATTCAGAAAGTAGTTTCTTCTTGCCGTCTTCGCTACGTATATGTACGTACGTCGCACGGTGCTCTACTTGAGTACATTTACGGTTACCGTATTTTATGTACCCTTTTGGTCGTGGTCGTGGTATACAGTCTCACGCGCTGTTCCGTTTCTAGCTTCTTTCATCTTCTCCTGGCGGGCCAAGTAGGGGGCGCGGCAGGTTGAAGAAGGCCGAAGAGGAGTTTTTGTAACACCGATGCTTCTGCGATTTCAAAGTTGCTAGGTCATGTTACTTTCGTGGTTTCAAACCAGTCCTCGAATAGAGTGTAGAATGAGATAAACATGGGCGATCAATCAATCAAGGGCTCCTTACACGAAAAGTTCGTGTCTTTTGAGAGCATCGAACATATATCCGTACGGACATACTGCGATACGTATATTTTACCTTGAGTTTACCGTCACTGGTATTGCACTTGTAGTTCATCGAACGAGGAGATGGATTTATGTCATTTGATTGAAAATGGTATACAACTCTAAGTATAAGTCTTACATTTCCCAACTCTCTTAGTCTGTCGACGCCGCCACGGAGCATACCTTTGCTCGCAGACTGATTCACAGTAACATCATCGATACCGATAGAAGTTAATAGTCTTCAAGAGCGACCGTCGTCCCCAAAGAAGTGTTTTCTGGAGTTTCCACTGGTGAAGTTTGTGTCAGTCAATACACGACACAGTATTAATCGGAGGTCGTACCTGAAGGTTGTGATCTCTCAAGCAGATATGTAGATTGCTTAATTGAGAACACTGCTGAAGTCCCTCAAGGCCGTCTTTCGTGATGGCCCACGGGTCGGCGTCCGCCTGATCCAGTAGAAGGAGTTCCAAGGATCGAAGAGTCTTGTGATTGGACCGTGGAACCTCGTTCCAGAATTGCGCGGGAATGGTTGTATGCGCCATCGTAGACTGTCTCGAAGAATCAAACATGATGCTGAGTTCTTCCAAGCTCCCGTGCGACGCAAGAAACTTGAGAAGAGACGACGAAACAGGTCCGGCATTTAATAGGTCAAGCGATGTGATGTGAGAGCCTCTGGATGCTAGGTATTCCCATAGTAGGTCGGAAACGTGGATGTGGCTGATAGCTAGGGTCCTCACGTTGCGCAGGTATGGAAGAAGAGCGGCGGCGTCCTTGTCGGATATGGAACCGCATGTTTTCCGAGTCGTCAAGCAGTCGATGGTGAGCACTTGTAGTTTGGGTGGCGAAGTCGGGCCCCATTGAAAGGCGTCTTGAATCCTGAAGAGGTTCTCTGGGCGTGCCGGTTGGGACTGAGGCGCGTAATCCTTAGTTCCTTCCTCTCGAAAGTTGGCGAGGCCCAGATGGGTGATGGAAGGGTTCGCATACAGAAGGGATCGGACTGTGATGCTGTCGAAGGAGCCCTCCAGGTCAAGATGCTGAAGATTCCGGAATCCGCAGAGACTGCGCCATATAGCTCCATAACTTCTTGATGGGATTTTTACCCTCAGGTCGATAATGCGCTGCATATTGGCAATGGAAGCGACGAGGCGTAGGAGGGACTCGATTCCGAATTTGTCTTCTGCGGTTTGATATTTC
>QLPD01004133.1:0-20718 GCA_003314085.1 Hymenopellis raphanipes
TTCTTTCTGTGGCCATAGTTTGGACGGTGCGTTGCTGTGGCGTGATAAATATGTGCGTGCAGTGTTGGTAAAGCTAATGGTTCATCAGTTAGGAGCTGACTGCGGAGCGGGGTTCTGTGGGACTGAACGGATGTGGTTATTATGGCGGCCTCATCCAGGTATCTTCCTTACCTGTCCCGTTCTTGATGCCGAGTGGGTATAGAACAATTCCGTCTACTAAGTACTTTTAGATGAAATGACGCCACCAACCAAATCGAAAGAAACGACCCACGGCAGCCGACTGCCTAGATAAACTAGAGACGTTACTCTACTCGAGGGATGACCTGTGGATATGCACTCGTGTATGGGGGACACATAAGCAAGATCCCCGCTCTCCGATGACGGTGAGGAGGATATGGTATAATTTCCCTAGTACGATGTTATGGTTGTGTTATGGAACTACTATTGATTTCTCCGGACTTTCCACCTGGGTAGCAGACGTACTGTATTATCGTTAGGGCGGGTAAGTGGTAATCTATATTCATATTATTCTGTATTCGCTCTTCTAGCTCTACTTTCAGACAGTCAGCTCTGCCGGCATCAGTTCTCCACGAACACTGCCGAGGACGTTGTTGACTGCTCACGTAGCCATGCCAATCCTCGCCTCAATTGTGGCGCTGCCGATATGGGGCAGTGACTGTAGTGTTACACATCTACGCTCATGAGTTAGCTCGCGCTCCAAGACAATAATCACGCTTTACCTGGTTTCTTTCACCAATGGATGATCTCCTGGAACATTCGGCCCGTCTTCAACGACATCCAAACCGGCACCCCAAATCAATCCTTCTTTCAGTGCCTTCGCTAGGGCGTCGGAGTCCACCAGCGTTCCGCGTGCCACACCGACTAGCACGGCGTGTTTTTTGATCTTCTTCAAGAATGGCTCGTCGAGGAGGTGATATGTCTCTGGACCGCCCGGCGCAAGGACGACGAGAAGATCGCTCTCTTTTTGCAAGGGCGTCCATCGAGACGGGTATAAGGGATTGCAGCATGCGAAATGAACTGCAACTAGGCTACCTTCAACCGCGGTATGTCGGAAGCGATATAAGAATTTATGTAAGCTTTAGGAAACACACGCCAAGCACGTGCACGTGTTGCTTTTTATTGTCATCTACTCTTCCAGCAATAACTTTGGTGCGCTAGTCTTCATCAGTGTAAGTTCACCTTCCTGTCATCAGCCGGTTGACTTACTCTAGCAGAGATGGGAAGCTCAAAACCAGCTAAGGCTCCAAAGACAACCGTATTTGGCAAGCAAAAAGTAGGCCAAAAGCAACAGCAGTCCGTGAAAACTCCTTTCCAGGCGGGTATCTCAACTGACGTAGGCGTTCTTTAGCATATGTACGCGAAAGAACTGCCCCTACCCTCTCTATGTTGGCCAAACACGGTCGCACGATTCTCACTGGCATCAACAAAAAGTCAAGATTCGCGATCCTGACAATCGTAAGTTTCCTGCATGATTGTATGGTCCTCAGTGGCTAATAATCCTGGAGCTGGATCAACAAAATTTATCTTACGGGATCGGGACACTTGGCTGCTTCATTGCACATGCGGGCGAAAGGATCACTCCCGCTATTGCGCGCGCCTCTTTGCAAAACTCCATGAACATGAACCAGGTTGTCATCCTGTGGACAACCCTTACCCCGACGTGGCGGGTGGTCTCGTTAGACCTCAAAGTCGCCAAACCAACAATATCTTCGAAACCGTGCCTGTAGCAAGCATTCCGAACCCACAGGGCGCTGGCCCACTCAGTCCTGGTGGTGACGGTGACGACGGTGATGACGGTGACGACCCAGACAATACTGGCATTGACGCCTCAGACAATTCCAGCCATGACGCTTCAGACAGTCCCGGTGGTGTCGATGCTTTCCCGGTCAGTGCAGGCGCTGACGCTCCCGTTAACGCTGGCGATGATGCTCCAGTCAGTGCTGAAAAGCGAAAGCGTCCACAGCATACTAGTAAAGCAGGTCCGAATCTCCACGAGCGTGCAAGCGATGATGGCCAAGGTATGCAAGTCTCCCCGGTCGGCAACGGGGCGGAGGGCTGGCTGGGAAGGACGAGAGCTAGTCGAGCTAATCCGAGTGCTAAAGTCGTGGAAGCAGTTCCTGGAAACAGTACTGGCAAAGGAGAGGGATGGGATTCTGATTCGAACGTCAATCCCCGAGCGGGGGAAGGTATGGTACTTCACCAGGTCCAGAAATGCCGCTAACAATAAAGCATGTACAGCTGATGATGGTGAATATGCTACGGACGTGTCGGATGGCAGTGACGACGAGCCTCTTGTCGACTGGGGCTTTGACGTCCCCCCATCTCCCAAGAACGTAGAAGCAGAGCTTCACGCTGATGCTCCTGGCCCCGATGACACAGAGTATCCAATACCGAAACTCTCCTCCACCTTGCCCCCCATGACACCAGAGAGTGATGCCGACAAACTTCTACACAGCGTTGGCCTCGTTGTTCATAAGGTAGCGAAATGCGTTGTTTGTGTCAATTGCCAACCGAACAGAATTCTGGAGAAACCATCTCGAGTTCACGGTCATTTGGTTGAATTCCACAAACGCATCTCTCGGCGGCCGTCCCAGCAAGAACTGTTCGACGCTATACTCACTTTGGGTGCTCAACTCGACAACAATAACTTTCCCTCACACGACCCACTCCCGCGGTTCGGCACTGTCCCAGTCATCGACGGTGTTAAATGCTTGGTCCCTGATTGCAGCAGATCGTACCAAGACCTTGGAAACTGGTCTGAACATTTCAATAGAGTCCATGGGATTGCGCTTGGGTTTTTACCTTCGGCACAATCACGTCCGGTACTAACGAAGAACCGAACGAGTCTAACCAGGTCAGAGATGGTCGCTAAATATTCCAAACGGCTGTCTTTCATTCGGGCTGGCGGCTACCGCGGGACTGTGACAACGCATGAAGTTCTTCCTGCGCTCCCCCACGCCGACCTCCCTCCTGATAACCTTCTAAGGATTGTTCTCGACACTTATAACACGGAGAATCTTCGTACCGCACTTCCAGCCAGTCATGGCGCCGATCCGTATATCGCCGCTGCTGGATGGTCCGGAGTACTGAGCGATGTTGACCCGGAAGAGCTGCGCGCGACGGTCTTTTTACCGTCAGTGGAAGAGCCGGGCTTCTTCCGCCTGGTGAAGTGGATTATAGAAGGCTATTTCAGGAGCATCGCCCAAAGGCTGCATGAGCTCTCTTGGCTTGCTCGGAGACATCTTCGTTCGTCTGCACCTATGTGAGGTTTTTTTAATTCTACATCTTGCTCCGCTCATAAGGAATACATTTTACAGGCGAACGCCGGATCTGGAGGGCCTTGATGAGAACGACCAAGACTCTACTACTGTCAAGTATGCTCGCGAAATGGGACGCATGCTTTGTTTTTACATGCGACACCTGCAACAACCGGTCGACAATTTTCCCCTTCCCATGTCGCCGGATCTACGCGACTCGTTGATTCAACTTCGCCAATCTCTCGAGTCAACTCCCGAAGATGGCGATATCTATGATGACATCCACAAATCCCTCTGGCTACTCCTCACGTCTACTAGTGAGGAAGCGAAAACTCGACGCGACCTAGATTTATTCAATTTGTACTTGGCGAGCTATGCCATTAAGGATGCCTCCGGCAGGCTGATTAGCATGAAGCTTCTCCCTCCCCGTATCGCTCCCATTCAATGGTGCCTACGTATCACGGCGGGTTACCAGCTTATCAAGCTGCGAGGCGAGCAAAATGGGCCATATGTTGGAGACGTAGAGTAAGTAGTCTGAACGTTCTTTCAACTCGAACTCATGACTATACTGCAGTTTATACTTGCGGCATATTATGGAATATCTGACGGAGAGCGATCGCCCCACGTTATTTGCTATGCTTCGCGAGAAGATGTCGCTGTTTACGAAGCTCTCCAACGAGGTGATAGGAAACCCGCGCGTTGATTGGAATCCAACGCACAGCATAATCACTATGGATGGCTTCCCTGTTAAACTCGTGAATGTATATAACGCTGCTCAGCGTGGCATTCGAGCACTGGAGGCACAGGTGACGGATATTCTCTTGGGCGCTGACATCCGTCACGTGGTTCGCCTTATCCGGAAGCGACTGGATCCCAGATCCACGAACAGTCAGAATTGGTTCCTCGACAATCTACGGGAAGAGCACGTTGGCTCATCCATCTTCAATGCTACGAACGGCTTTGACCAGTTCGAACATCTCCTTCTGGCACATCTCTGCAACGAGAGGGGTTTCTTCACCTTGATGGACGGTCGTCCTGTTCCGAGTGCCGGTAAGGCATCGTTGAAAGTGATTAAATTTCATAAGAGCTAATTCACCACTAGAGGCGGTTTGGATGTGGATCCAGAAGCTTAACCATATCATGGAACTTGCTTATTTCCTTGTTATCCTCACCAGCGGTGGCACACCTCGAGGCACAGAGTCAGGAGTTCTGCAGCGCGAAGACACACCAGCTGGTCCCCGTAGCCTGACGTTCTTTAATGGCTTGTTGACGTTCTTCTTCATTCACAACAAAACTGGCATCAAGAGGATCCTTCGCACGCCGCCTGTTGCGCTCGCCAAAAGCCTTCTTATCATATGGGGAATTCTATTCCCAACTGCCTCTCACCTCCTCCTTGCACTGAACTTGCCACACGAAGCCTATAACTATCGCGCTTATTTGTGGGTACGTGGCGGTAAGCGAATGGATACCCCCGCTTTCTCAAAGGCGTTACGCCACCACACAGACAGTTACTTTAATCTTCCTTTGGGCCATAATGGCATTCGCCATTTCATGGATGCGCTACTCAAGCACGCGTTACGTGACATCCCCGGGGATATTAACGTCTTTCAATCTGGCATTGATGCCCAGTTCGGTCACTCCAGTCACATCGCCGACAAACATTACGCACTACAGAGGATGGCTTCGGCTCATGTATCCGCATCGTCTGTCGTCTCCTTCCAGTATATCAGCCTGCAATGGCACGATAAGCTTGGTTTGCTCCCACCGGATTACAGGGATGCACTTCGAAACAGTGCACAGGTTTGCTTCACCGTTACCGCTACAAAAGAAATATTGACTTTTCATCCAGATTCGAGAGGATCGCCAGAGAGCGCAGCTCATTGCTGAATTCGAGGGTCGAATGAAGACGTTCATCAACGAGAATATTGCTCAAGCATCGGAGCAAAGGATCGTCCCGGCATTGGAACAAGGTATGGCTCGGATCGAGAAGTTGATAGCTGCTAAGTTGGAAGAATTGATGGTGAAGATGCAAGGAAAATCAGTCGATACGAACTTGTGATGTATCGCTGTAATAATCTTAGACCCGTTTAAGAGGGTGTACAGGACTACTAGGCATCAAACTACCCAGAAACACAGAGTCACAGCATTTCCGTCGTCCCAAGACACTTTAGCAATGCGAACGACATACCAGCAGACTGTCATCATCTCGGGATGAGTTCAGAAGGCGTTGTTCTCCAATTAGTCTAGAATCGCGGATGTTGGAGCCTTGGAGGAACCCTCCGGGGTTGTAGAGGACTCGACAGAAGAGCAGATTCACAGCCTAGGGGGTGTAGAGCAAGGCCAGAGTGTGTCATCTTTATGGTCTTCTTCGTGACGCTCTAGTCGGTGTCGAAATCGTAATCAAAAGCGATCCTGGTAACCCATTTGTAAAATTTGTGTCTCAAGAGCCTGTATAGTTTAACACCTAGAACTTCGGAGGCGCGTGGATGCTACGGCGTCTAAGGACAAACGACTTTGTAATCAGATGCAAGGTCGGACGTTGACGACCACGTCCCCGATCATGCCCCAAATTGTATTGATGTTCTGCCCTCGACCACCACAATTGCCAAAACATTCCACTTTCCGTCGTCCTATCACTCGCGAATCTGGGACCTCCTCTTCTTGTCAGGCTGCTTGAATACTCCGCCGCCATCCCAGGACGATATACCGAACGCATCAAACGAATCGTCCAAGTCCAACCAGTTCCGGGAACGAATCTGCAGAAAGCCACTCAATGTCCGTCATAGCCGGCAGTGTCACATCGCTCAACACCAGCATTAAGAATAGCAAGAGAATGAAAGCCTCACCAAGAATTACGGCAGATTTTGACTTCAAAACAATGTTATTCCTCGACTACTAACATCGGGTAGAACTAATGGAATGGAAGGCATTGCGGACTTGAGTATCCGCCCCAGCACCCTCTCCACACTCCCCAAGACAGTCTCCTCATACCACCATCTCCACCATCATCTCCTCAAGAGCATTTCCCGCCACAATGTTGTCCACCTCCTCAAGACCACCTTCCGAAGACAACTCTTCAACCTCCCACACCTTGTCACCTCGGGGGCGCGTCTCCTCACCCTCTTCACAGTATGCTTCGAGGGGTGGTTCTTGCTCCTTCTTCACGTGCTATTCACTCCTTACGCGTCCTCGGTGTGAAGGTGGAATCCATCTCATGTAGGCCGCCGTCGTGCAGCCGGTACGTAACCAAACCATCAGACACCAGCGCGCAACTAAACGTCGCATCCATAGTGTTCACATTACCTGTAGGTATAGCCAAATATAAGAAGGTCAAGCGGGAAAATCAAATTACTCACCAGGAAGTGACGGTCCGAAGGAGTAACATTCGCACAACGAGCAGCGGCTCATCGTGAGTTAGTAAGTCGTCGTAGAAGCAAGTCACAAATGGCTTACCGCGGTCAAAGAGACATGGTTCCCCATAGGACATACATCACGGTGAACTTGGACAGTGTCGCGTACATCTACGATAAGCAGCAGTCAATCAAGATGTACGACTCGGTATCAAAGAACGCACTTCAAATCTGAACGTACTCCAGCGCCATCCACAGACGTGTCCGTTCAACGAGCCCACTATGAAAGGTCCTGTTCAGACTGCGAGCTTGACAATAGTGGGAATCAAGCACTGAGACGAACCAGTATATACGTCCTAGAAACGACCAACCGGAAACTGAGCAAGTATCAGCTTGAAGGCCTGTCAGTCCAGACGATGTGAGAGCGAAGCAAGAACTGTTCGTTGCATCCGAACGTGATGGTCTTCACGATAGCCTGAAGCAAGGATGAGTACAAGAAAAGTAAGGGCAACAATAACGCCCCACAGTGGGAAACGCCTTGAAATTGAAATTGAAGCCGGCATCCGACAAGGTAGAGAGCGTCGTCCTAGGCGCTGTCACAGCTGCCAACATCAAAAGGTATAGCGGCTACGGGCACAACACCATAGCCTATAGAAACAGTTAGCAAACTAATCGTCGACGAGAGAATGGCGCCAGGAGACTAACCAAGCATTGAGAGCGATGTCAATAATGCGCCACGGTGAATGAACGCCATCTCGCAATCCGAAAGAGGACGGCGTCCTAAGCCCAGTCAGAGCCGTAAACATCGAAGGGCAGGGCGCAAAGAAATGATTCGTAGACGAGAAGAGTGTGTAGAATACTGACCGGTGATGAAAGAAGCATTGTACACAGTCAGACAAGCGACGAGAGTTACGCGTCAAATGTTGAGTGTGGCGTAACGTTTCTTCCAAGTCAACGCACTGCTGACGCTATCCTGAGTGATACATGAGTGGGCTGAGCATAAGTCAAGAAGAATATCGCACCCGAAACAATGTCCCTCACCCAAATTTCCAAAGTGGAAAGTAAACCTAAACGCGGTCAGATCGGGAATGATTTTGCAAGAACGACGGGAGCTGCATACCTTCTCATAGAGTGAACTTCCAGTACGAGAGGATACTGAACGTTGACCGCGTTTCAGGACTGAGCCACTTAATAAACGAAAGCGTTCCTGCGTACCCGAAGCGAAGTTACGACGTCTGGAAGGCGTAGATAGCCAGTGTCGTCGAACTGTTTAAAGTATGGTCCATGTTGTCAGGAAATAAAAGAACACCATGCTCACCGACGGTACTGGAATGACAGTTAATCATACATCAAAATCAGCTTCAAAAAATGACAAGAAAAGCACTGCAACGAGGAGATGGCACGTTGTCCCTGAGGGGAAATCATTGTAATGCTGGCGCTCATGGCTGACAGGCCAAGTTCCACAGAAAGAGGACCGCTCGATTCCCCGAGAAACGAGGTCGGATTTTCGAACAGAAGTAAACGGGAGGCGGATTCTGCTTGCTGCTCTAATTAGCGTGGATCTTGACGCCACCATAAGAGAAAGACTCACGAAGGAAAGGGGTAGTTGTAGCCGATATCTACCGCCGAACGAGCATCAAAACAGTCAAAAAAACAAGTTGAAAAGCACCTTTTTTCAAGCCTGGCCGGCAGGCCATCCGCGCTGTCGTATCCCGAAGGTTGCGTGCTTCGTGTTTCAAGTGCCAAAGTACGTCCAATTATTGATTTTGACGGCGCCGACGCGTCGTTCCTTTAAAAGAGTGAGATCCAGGTTTGACGTAGATGACAGTAAGAAGATAACATCCGGTTGCCCGATTAGGATGAACGCGATCGACCTCTTCTGTCTCTGCCTGTCATGTCGTGTCTTCTCAACCAACCCTTGACGTGTTGGAAACTCGGCTCTTTGGGACGTTGCTGGGTGCCTGTAGATCATTCCTTGATCAGTTCTACAGGAAGGATGCGTAACGCGACCACGCACCTGTCTCGCTGCGAGGACTTTGCCTTGACGGCCCATTTTGAACCAAGGAACACGATCTTGTTGCCATTCAAACCGGGTCGTTGATCTATGATAGTGGCGTCGTGTCCTCGCCGGACCGGCCTTTGGATCTGAACAAAAGGTGTGTTTGTTTCTAATCTATTTCGCATCTCCGTCGTCTCCTCAAGAAACATTTACATATTCTCTTCACCCTTGCCCCCTCTCATGATCTTTATTGCTCCCTCAAGGATCTCGGATGCCGAGCTCTCATCTCTACCCTCTCCAAAGTTGCTCCAGCCAATTCTGATAATGGCGCAGCCGCGCTGGAGATATACGCCGCCGAAGACGACGCCTCATCCATCCTGTAGCTTCTTGATCAACACTCGTATTTCTTGCGTCCACGAGACGTCCCCCGTTTTGTAATTAGCTTCCTCGTCCTTGATGCTCGTTGCCGCACCAAAGTAATCGCTCTCCTCGAACGCGAAATGGGCGAAACCGTGCATGCCGCCGTCGCTGCTGTGCGCATGACGTTCTGCTACATCGAGGATCCTAAACACACATCCGAGCTCACCCGCCTTCTGCGTCTGCCTACAGCTTCTTCGCAGCGTGCAGACCGCATTGAGCAGTGGGTAGATTCGGTAGTTACCCCGTCTTCTCGTCATCTTCACGCAGTCGCCTTTGCCGCCATGATGATGGGTATCCCCGCGCCTGTAGATGAAGGCCAGGACGCAGACGCCGACTTTCTTGGTCATTTAGACCTCGATCCCGATGATCCTGATCTGGAAGATATCAGAGAGGAGATGCGACCGCCCCTCGGGGAGCGGTTCGAGGGTTGGTGTGAGGTGGCGGGTGCTACCAAAGGGAGCGCCGCAGCGCTGGCGAAGGTGTATGCCAAAATCGTGGAAGTGATGCCCTTCTTAGGGCGCACGATGTCGTGGGGGCGATGCAGACCAGAGTTTCGGACCGGCCGAGTAAGCGCTCTCGTCCTTCTCCAAAATGCAGCAGAAGAGGATCGCGCTGAAGAATAAGAAGCGGAGACAGGATCAGGATGATGGACCACCACCACTCGAGTCGATGTCGCCCGTTTCGTTTTCATTGGGCGCGACTGGGTTTGTGTTCTCGTTTGCAACTGCTCCTCCGCCACCTCCGCTTGCGGGGCATTCATCTTTTGGTGGCATTGACGACGTATGTCCATTTCCATGCTAGAAAGGTTTCTGTTTGAACCAACGGGTTGTTTAGTTCCGGACATTGGACGAAACATATTGTACCGTATATCACTGTATAGCTAATATCGAAAGTTTCGTTGCACTTGTGGTGGTATCTTAGCTACCGGTGATCTTAATTTACTCCTCGTTTCGAGGCTCTCTCTTTGCTATGGCCTTGGCCCAGTCCAATAATTCTTGTGAGTTAACTTCTACCTACAGCGCACGCGAAACCTTGTGGCGTCACAGCCGGATGATGGTACAAACTTACCCGCATCTCGCGTTGCCCGTGTCGTGCCACAAATTTTCACATATCAAAATTAACTCTGTTCTCGCGTCGCACTGCGACCAGACTGCGATGTACTACTATTGACTGCATATATATTCTATTACATGTACTGCGAGCAAAGAGTACAAGGCTAACGATTTTAGCTCGTCTTTCCATTCAAACCTCCCGCACATCTGTGACCTCCTCCCATGACCACCCCTACACCATCTCATCCTCGCGCTGGCTCCCCATGGTCTCCTCTCCTTCAATATCCTCAGCGAGCTGTCTCCCGCCACGATGTCGGCCCCTCTTCGTGCGTGTCTCCCGGTGAAGAGACAATACGTTTTCTTTGTGCTGTATACCTGCAGTAGGGCAATCGTTAGGCGATTAGACGATGAGTACGGGTGGGATACTCACATTCTTGTAGTGAGGATATTGACCGGGGCTACATGGCGAAGAGCTGGGAAGTCGGGATTCGTGTTATGACACCCTGGCGCTCGCCAAGACATGGCGCTTGTGTAACCCGATTTGAAGACTGTCAAGGTAATGGTCAGTTTGTGTCCGGATGGTAATTGTTTTCTTGGTTATTCGTTCTTGTTTCCCATCCTGCTATCGACAGTTCCATCCCTTTCGCGATCCCCCGGGCTTTCTGTTCTAGCTTTCATCGCTATCGTTGTTAACGTTTCTGACATGTTCATACTCATCTTCTTCGCTGTCCACGTCGTGTCAGCATGGGATCTTCCACTTTGCTATCAACACTCGTTTCGAAAATATCCATGACTATCTGGATTGGATACATGTTGTCGTTAGACGCACCGTACCTTGCTTTCCCTTAATACCACGTCTTGCATACTTAGATCCTTCGTTGTTCAAGAGATTCTGTAGTTATTTTATATCAACCTTCCTCTCGGGGGAGTAATTACATGTTGTATCGATATGTCCGTCGGATGTTGAATGCACTAGACTTTCGCCGAGCGGATTTCTTCGATTAGTCCGAGGACGCTATAGTAAGACCAATAGTAAGTGTTTGTGTATGTCTCCATATCAAGTCATCATAAATCTACCGCAATTTCTGCCTGCCAGGAGTTCTCGTAAGTATTCCAGACAGATAGAAGAACAAGATTCTCGAGTCGAATCACATCAGTGCCAACTTTCCGCTGTCTCTCTGCGCCGTTGATAGTTTCATACTGAGTTTTCTGTAGAACTGTGTATAAGTCGCACGATGCATTGGGATCCAGACAGTGGGCGTACCTCGATGAATCGCATAAGTTTCCAGCGACGACGTAACCAAGCTGGGCCTTGGTCATGGGACCCGTCTTGGTATTAACTTCGACTTCGACAGAGCGGTACCATTCGACATGCGGATATCCGGGCCACTGAATACAAAATGAGCAAGCTACAGCAACGATGAGAAGGAAATTGACTAACCAGTATATGAAATATTATCCTAGTAACGCCTGGCTTTGTGAAAACCGCGTCTTGTGATGGGCACGCTATATCGTCGGCTGGAGGTTCTGTGGTGGGCGGTGCTCGGGTGCGAACGCGCGTTGGGGGACGCGTCGGCGGTTGGGGAGTGCGAATTTTGTGGGAGCGCCTGGTGCGCTGAGGGAGGAAATCTGCGACGTGGAGGGGACAGAGGATAGGTGCAAGGGTGGCTGTAGGACATTGCGGTTGGGGTTGATTGGTAGTGACATTTTGTCGTCGGTCGTCCGAGGTTTATAATTCGAGGAGGAAGAAAGGGTTGATGCGTTTTTGAAAGACGTCCCATCCACGAGCGGGGCCATGAAAGATATTTGACGGTCGGTAGTGTGGGGAGGAGGCGCGAGGCGATATTAGGAGAGTTTGACGCGTAGAGACAAAGACACGGGGAGTGGAGGACGGGTGCGATGTGATATTACGGAGGAGACTGAAGACATTTGTGAAATTGGGACCGGTTTTGTGGGCGGGACCCCCCGTGTGAAGGAGGGCATGAGGCATTTGTGCTATTATACCAGGTTTGTGGGCGTCGGTTTTCGTATGCTCGAAGGGATTAACGTGCACGTGGATCCAAGTTTGTTCAGAGTCTCTTTCTACAAGAATGTTACCTTGCGTATAGCAGTTGGAGACCTAAGTGTCGAATCACGAGCCAGTCATTCGGAAAGAGAAAGTTTGAGTATTCCATTTGCATTCCAAGGCGCACTCCAGCAGGGTAGAGCAAGGACCGGAGTGTGAAAGTGCGCAGATCGAGCTTGCTTTGTCTTTTTCCCTAACCGCACCATGCTATGACAGCACAACTGCCCAGGTATAATTACAGAATCGAATCCAGGAACGTCAGAGGGAACTACGAGAGCGGAACGCTTGTAGGCGTCGATATTGAGAATGGTACTTGAAAGAGAGCGCCGGGACTCGGGTTGAGGTCGGGAAAAGCCGTAGACCACGTGTCGGTGTATGCGTCCTGCTTTCATGCAACTTTCATGACTAGTTTTTGTCGGCGCGTCTTTGTCTAGCGTTGACTCTACGCTAACATATTTGACGTGTCCATGTCGACTTGGTCCTTCAGGTAGAATCGGACATCCCACAATGATGGTACGTGTTCCCCGGAAGTGGATTGCTCCTTATAACAACATCATCAGGAACCTTCCATTCATCGCTAAGAAAGACGATCTGACATGACGCGTAGTTTTTATGCTCCGACGCGCTTGCTTTGTGCGCTGCCGTTTTGGGACCCAATGCTCTTTTCAAAGCCTCTGTCGTACCGGAACTCTACTATAACGTCATATCTACCGAAACTACCGACGTTACAGCTGGTATCGAGCGCTCTATGTACTCCTTGGCTCTGTGCTCGCCTCTTGTTCGCCTGAAGCGGATAGATCTGGCAGTCTGCTCGGTGGTAGCCCCTCGATAACCTTGTCATTATTTCCGCGCGCTTTCTGGCACTCGTGTTAGGCTAGGAGGCTCAACGAATTTTCTCGAAACGCAGCAGTAACAGCCTGATGAATGTATGTTTATTTCTCAAAACCTGTTTTTTCTTTCTGCCTGACTGTCCCGTAAGATCACATCCCATTACACAGTTGGATGTCGCGCTCGGGAGGGTTTGTCTCAAGGCTACGCCACGAATCGCTACTAGAATATTAACCGCAGGTCGGTGAAACTCACTCATTCTGTCGCTCAAATCCGAGTGTGGGATTCACACTTGCCTTAATTAGCGCACAATGCACGCAGTCGAAGACGCAGAACCAAATAATGGTCATGACAATATCAATTGTCCTTCTCCCACTTCCATCCCACGGACTGGCCACTGGAAATTTTAAATGTCATCGAAGTGAGTTTTTCTTCCTTCCTGTATTCGCCGTCGCTGACTGACTCTTCTAACAGTACCGCCTCCCCAAGTGCCGTATCCCGCAGGAACTGGTCGATCTCATCATCGACTTCATCGCATCTCCCACCCTCGATGACGTTGATCAGCGGCTCCATCGTACCGACAGCTTACAAGCCTGTACGCTCGTCTCCGAGGCATGGCTTCCTCGCGCACGGAAACACATCTTCCCTCGTGTACGCCTCCGCATGGAGTCGTCGTCCGTCGAGGCATACCCAGAGGAGGATTTCAAGCGATGCTGGATTTCTGCCGAGCCGCCCACGTATCCCACATTCCTATCGTCATTCCGGGATAGCCCTAGGAGGCCATGGGTCGAGGAGCTTGTCATCATGGACCTAACCTCCAAGACGATAGTCCCTTTCGTGGAAGCTCTGAGCTGCATGGCGAGGGTTCGGAGCATTACCTTTGGTGGCGGATCGCCATTTGACGGCTTGCCTCAGCTGGGTGGCGGCGCATATTTTGTCCATGTAAGGCATCTCCGCCTACGGAACATTTCAATCCCATCGCTCTATACTCTTCCTCTAGTACTCGGAAACATGCCTCTTTTCGAATCATTCACAATCGTGTGGCCCATTACCTTCGTGGCATATCCCACTGATGAACTGTCGTCTTTCAAACAGGCTATCAAAAACCGCCTGAATCTGGTCGACATATCCTCCTGTCCGCCTCCCTTCGATCACCTCCTCCTCGCCCTCTTCACGCTCACGAGCATTACAAGCTTATCATCTCTCCCACCCTCTCGTTCGACGACGACGTTCTGGCACTAGGTGTTTTGGAGATCGACCATACACCTCGTCATTTACCTAGGCGACTTGCCCCAGAGTTCCCGTTTTACGATGTGCCAAAGGTGGTGTTGCGGATTACGCGCGAAGCAGAGCTAGATGTGTATGTTCGGGCGCTGGAGGATGTGGTGGCGGGTGCAAGAGTGGGGATGCGTTCTGTCATGCGCGAACTCCATGTCCATGTATTCTCCGCGGAGCCGGAGTCGGAGCGTCGTGTGTGGGAACGGTTGGACGCTGTTCTAGGCGATATGGTTGGGCTGGGGTTCCATCGTCTGATAGTTTCCTGCCTCTCGATTTAAGGTGAAGCTATCAAGAAGGCGATGAAGTTGTTAGGGAAGACGCTGATGTTAAATGTTGTATCCCAAATGTAGATAGGATTCTTACTTGCGATCTGTCGCTGTTTAAACTCTGCTTTGCTGTTATTCGCAGTCGGTCGACTGAAGAAACCTGATGGGAAGCACTGTCTGGACAACCATTGGAGATGTCGTTTTGCATTGTAAATTATATAGACATCGTAAAAATACTGGGAATACTAATCGACTCCAGTGATAAACTGCGTAGCCCGAACAAACGCGCCAGAAGTACGCACTTGTAGTCACAAGTGGGAATCAAGTAAAGTCAGCTTGCTAGCGTGGTCTCATAGCAGGGCCAGCTTTTGCGGCAAGGATGAACAATCTCGTCAGGCGAGCCACCAATCTGGAGTTCGTCGTCGGTGGGAAGTGTGTTATCATTTTGTGTGGCGCAAATCAGTGGGTCGCGACAAGATCACTGTCAGGACAGCCACAGTAAATTGAGGAGCCGCATAGGAACTCATATAGCATTGGGACCCACGTATAGGGGGGACCTAAAATCAAGGCAAGCTACTCACGGAATCATGGATCGATTGGCTGATCGCCAACGATGCGTGAATTGTCTGAGAGGAAAAAATTCAAGTACACGGATGGTAAAGATGAAAAAACGAACTGTCACAAGAAATTATTCCTCGTAGCCATTTATCAGTGGTTAAAAGTAAGAGGAAAGAAAAAGGAAAAGCGGCAGTGGCAGTGTTGCACAGCCACGATCATGGTTCGCATTTGACAGTCATTTCCAAATCACTTCCATCTATCCACCAGGATGGACGCCCGTCTTCCAACGGTGAAAAATTGCTGATACTCCGTTTTCAAAGCAAAACGTGCTCAAGAGGAACCGGGTGTCCTTGAAGGATACACAGGCGCGTTGTGACTGCGATGACCATGATTTAGGAATGCCAAACTCTAAACGACGACGAGCTAGCCCCCCTTCACCGCCATCTTCTCTCTCGGCTTCCTAATCCAACGATTATTTATCACTTTTGCTTGGTCTCTCCACTTTATCTAGTACAGACGCTCTGGTTGGCCGGTTTGATGCACTTGCCGCCGCACTCTTGCATGAATACGACATTGTTGTACGCGCAGAGTCCGGACCGGAGACCAGATTGGAGCTTTTGGAAATTGAATTTCATTTCTGGTCAGACCTGCACCGTGACCCGTTCACGCACGGCAGAGAAGAGCAGAGGACCGCTGGCAAATGGTGAAAACTTTCACTTCATTTATTGTCTGTGATATTTATGATGTTCAGGTACTTTCACTGTACTCCAAGGCGTTCTAAGGATGTCCACGATTCGCATGTTGTTGTCGGATCTACTGGGTATCGAGGAACGCGTAAAGGTTTTGATCTGACCTTCCGCAACAATGCACCTCCAGTCGTGTCATCCTATTTCCAGACGACGAAGAGTCTTGACGGTACTACCGTGGACCCGAACACCTCCATGTCGCGCGGAGGCATTCTCCTCCGAACTGTACCGTTCCACCGGCAAAGTTATCTGGGGACCGTCTCTTCTTGTCGACCGCATTTTGACACTCAGCGGAAAAGTGGAATGGAAATACAGGAGCTCTAAATATTCCGGATACCCTCGATGTTGGGAGAGACTACATGTATCTTGTGCCGTAGAAGGAAAAGCGCGTCTCTGTCATTTACACGTCCCCACGGATAGGCCTTGAACTATCTAATCCTAGCATAAGTTGTTCCTTGGCGTGTCCTCGTGTCCACTTCGTCGGTAAGCATTACAGGTACTTCGTACACCCAGGACTCTTTGTTGGGCGTCCAACGTCATTCCTCCGATCATGGAAAGGTGGATGCTCTGTGTTCAACGACAGGTTTGAAGTTGAGGACCGCGTTGGCGTACCTCTAAGAGTATGAGAAGGGGAAAGGGGGAGAGGTGACGCTTGATATGTTTGTGGGCGCGAAAGGAAAAGGTGTTTGTTCGTCGGCAGCTCATTATTTGCAGATGATGGGATGTATAGCGCGGATGGAAGAGCAGACGAGGCAATAATATACCTTCGGGGTTTTCCTTTGCTGTGTTGAAGAAAAGCTTTCAACTTAAAAAAAGTCAATTCGTTTTGTCTTCCTCAGCCTTTAATGTACATGCCGTCTTTGCACTCCTTCATAAACTGGATGAACTCAGTGGCCATCTCCTCGAAATCTCCTCAAAGTCTCAGATTCGTTTGGGTCCTTGATCACTGCCTTGCCCTGCTCCTTAACCCTCTCGACTACGCTGCGTATCATCTGGGCCTCGTCACTATAAATCACTGCGTCGTTATCTGCCATGCGCATGAGGAAGTACATCGCATTCCGACTCTCTCGAGCGCAATGGGACACTGGAGGAGAGTCGAGATCTTCATCGCATGATACGGCGAGTCGAGTATGTCTTCGATGTTCGTGCCCGGAGCACCAGGGAAGCCGCCTCCGAATGTAGGGAATAGGGATAGCCGGTCGGTACCCCGTTGCTCGCGCTTCCACCCATTCAGCACCTGTAATGCGCCTTTAATCACAAGTGCGGCGCCCTTCACGGCAGCCTCATCGTCCTTGGCGTCTACGACGGCTTTGATCCCTCCCTCAAGGAACAACTGCTTTGCGCCTTCTGGTGTCGCCTCTTTCTCCGTGGCGCTGGTCTGGAAGCTAGAGGTAGGCGATACCTGCATGGAGGCCTGGCCTTTGAACCCATGGAACCCGGAATAACTATAACTCCAGAAGTCTTCTTTGACTTCAGATCCAACCTCTTCGTCCGTGTCATAAGTGTCAGGATTCTCGCCGCCTGTACGAATATGTCTGAGGAATAGTGAACCACCCACGATGGTGAGAAAGAGATGAGTCTGAAACCTGTCTGACTCGTCTTATAGCGTACCACAATTAGGCGACACGCCACCACCAGGTGGCAATCATCGTTGACAAGTGACTCGTACGTCTCATCCTTTCCTACAGAGCCCGGCGTTGAGTCATCTAGTCGGCTCCGAGTTTAGAAGTTACCGTCACATTCGGCCTATGTATGGGCTACTCACTCCTTTTGGATGTCGAGCGGGCGAGCACGTCCTGATGCCGTACCTAATAAGAAGATCAATATTTCACCGGGTGTATAAGAACCTTGAAGAGAATATACCGGATACACGAATACACCGCGAATTATTGATGCTGTCAAGGCAGTGAATGGTCTAGACACTCACACCTATGATGAACACGATCAATGACAAGCAGGAACGAATCGAGGATTGGGGACTGTCCCAAAGCGGCAATGACCTCCTCGCGTCGACAACGGCGGCTTGATGATGGTCGAGAGCGATGTCCACAGCGGTGGAGACAACGACGGCGATTATGATGACGGTGACGGCGACGACGATGAGAGAGCAAGGGAGATACAGGCATCACGACGACATGGTGGAAGGAGGAATGAAAGAGCAAGAGGAACTTGGCGGACAGTGTGCCAGAAGACGTTCAGCGTGTCCAGTTTCAATATCCTCGCAATTATGTGCCCCAGGAGCGTCAAACAGTCAGTTGGAGAAGGATAAAAGCAAAGTCGCGCAACGTAGACGTCCAGAGGGTTGAACGACATGACAGTTAGCAGGACGTCGATCACGTCCAGCCCAATATGGTAAGACGCTTTCCTGACGGCTCGGCTTTCGGATCGGGGATGTTTGGTAAGTTTTGATCGCTTTTCTTGTTTCAATTACTCACTAGCGTTTCCCCAGTTTCTCCTCAGTATCACAATCAACTTCTTTCTGCCTCGCATGCACCCTGAAATCACGTTTGGATACCAATTGGGTGGCGGCTCCGCCGCCACACGCCACCACAACTCGCCCAAACTTTGGCTTCCCGACCATTTGACTTGCGATCTACGGCGCTCACTCGACCCAGCATTACTCCGCGCCTTTGTTGGCCTCGCCGGCCGGACTTTTATTTCTGGGTAAAAGGTCAGAAATATTCATCTCGTTTCAAGCAAAGATCTGACGTTGATTCTTCCAGGGGTCAAATCAATATCAGCTTGTATTTCTCCAGATTCGATCTCGCAGGGTCTCGGATCGCGCTAGAAAACGAGTCGGCCGCTTCGCGGCCTCCAGGATCAGGTCATCGTCATGTTCGCGCCGCCTTTATGATCAAGCCGCTGCAGTTTTGGATATCGAGATTACGAACGCAGAGCTGCGATAGGCTCCTCGCCGGAGTGGCATTTTATCTGGGACGTTTTCGAGTTAATTTGTGTTCTGGATTCCAACCGCTTTGACACTAGATCTGGATCTCTGCGACCCACGAGCAGTAAGTCTTGTTTTTCGTTCATTGTTTCGCTCCTAACACCAAAGTATTCTCCTCCCAGCCTCGCGCTGCCTCAGTACTCGGCCAATTTCCTCAAAACCGCTTTCAACATCTCCGATTGGAGACGGACCTTCCAGCCCACGCCAGGCCTGCATCAATGTCTCTTAATTGAGCCCGAATGACGCCGATCTGGATCTTAATATATTCGGCTCTATGGTTCGAATTTGACATCGCGGAGAACTCGACTGGGTACGTTACTTCCGTATCCCTGTGTTCCTGGGCTAATAACTTCAAGCAGAATGGGCATAGCGACCGCAGTCAGCAGCGGCTCTACGCCGCTGCGCTCACGCTGCGAGCTCCTAACTGCTACGAATGCCAGGATGACGTTACGGAATTCGACGCCACACTCATATGGATGAACTTTGACCTCGAGGCTGGCTTGGACACGACTTGGCGCGGTTGATGTAGACTGGAGAGTGTGTTCTCACCCACAACGACCGTGTGGTTGCTCCCGTACGAGAATGGGCATTCGGAATTGGCGACACGGCAATATGGCACAAGGTACGTAGTTCTTTCTTTCTCCCGATCGTTTCTAATACGTCCGTAGATTGAATCTTCGGGGATGAATTCTCCGCATCATCTCCCTGATTCTTGGTGAAATTTTGCTGTGGGAGCGGGTGATGTGAAGTTTGGTGTTCAGGCCGCCGCGTGCGAGTTGGCGGACTGCTTTTTGCCATAGATTTAGCGTAGATATGACCGTCGTTAGAATGCTTCGCCCGTAGATTGTACTAGGAACGTACCTCTCCTCGTAAATCTTTCATCGCCTTTGACGTCTCGTCGCTTCTATATGTCAGTTCCTGGTCCTAGTCCCGAGGATGACGACGCAATATTCAGTGCTCTACTCTTGTTGCCTCCAAAAAAAACTGCCCCCGGCCCTCCACAATTGAGTGGATCTCTCTCCCAACGCGTGTCGTCCTTGAGGGGTATCTCCTGGCGTAAGCAGAAACTTATATAACACGCAACTTTTTGGCCTCTGCGCCGAAGCGACTTCTGTCCTCTCAAAATTCTGCAGTGGCTGGACGACTCTACGCACCGTGATTCGACTGATTGATTCCAACCCCGCGTCTGGATGAACTGAAGTGCTTCGGAAGTCGTTTCTTTTGCTTACCTCGTTGTCGCCATGCTATTCGGATGAATCATCTGGTGTCGTGTCCAGGACGAGCTGGAGATAGAGATATTGTGTCCAATTTGGATTTGCCTTGGTGATCTGAGTCCGCCCTGGAATGGCGAAGACTGTATGAAATTTTAGCGGCAGCTTAGACATGAGCGCAGAGGGCTTACCTATGGTAACTCGCTTGTTTCACCGCGAATTACATTGATGCTCACGCTGAAGCAGTGAGTTTTCTGTTGACGACTAGCGACGAGGATGAACATGCCGTGATACTGTTGGTACTGGAGGGAACGTAACGGCAAGCGGGAAAGGACGGTTTACGGTTCCAGGCTCCGTCTTGGATTGAAGTCTTCCTCCGTGTCGGCGCTGCTACTGACGGATCATTGCCATAAAAAGCTTCCTTTGCATACCATTTCTCCCGGTGTTCTCGCTTCCGCGCTAGACCCCCTGTGCGCCGCTGACAGGATGAGATGTGAACAGATATAAAATTATGACTAATACTGGAAGAAAGCATGGCCTAACATTATATTGAAGAACGATTCCAGCTCCCGATTCAAGCAATTTTCAAGTCCCCGATCAACTTCCTCATTGACTTTGGGCATCGATTCCGCGTAGAGCTGCTCTAATTCACGGTATTCGATTGACTAGAAACCAGACATCAATCGCGAGACAAGGAAACAAGGAAACATACGTTTTTGT
>QLPD01004134.1:0-10302 GCA_003314085.1 Hymenopellis raphanipes
TGGGCTTGAAAAAAATGCCTCAGATCTATCCGGACTCGGACACTACCAGCGAAGTCAGAGTTTATGAAATGGCGCGTTGATAGGCATAAAAAGTAGGAACTACATGTTTCGACACATGGTGGTTAATTATAAGAGAAGACCGGGACCAACAAAACACAACAAAAATCTCTTCGGCAAATCCCGCTTGCCGTACCATCCTCCAACATCGTTATTGCGATTTCGCAATTACCGACTAAGAGTCGGCCAATTCAGATTTGACGGGGACAGAACCCGCTGAATACTTGGGAATCCTCCCTACCTTGCGCCTGGAATACTTACTTTCAGAGAGCTTACTGGTAGAAGTGTCTGAAAGCTTCGCATCATCCTCAAGCTGCCCTCCGTCTGAGCCGGAAGGAGTTGGGCTACGTGGTGGTTCCTCGATATCTTCGGCGCATTCCACTTGTGGAATGAGAGGCGAAGCGTCTGCCAAAGCGCTTAGACTCATACGTCCTCCGGGCTGTCTGGAGATCACTTACGTCCACTCTTTTTGCCAGATCGTGTGCGAAAGTGGTATTCAGGATGGTCCCATGGAAGCCATACATCGTGAATGTTGCCAGCCTTTAATTTCAGTGGTTCCTGACCATCCATACGCTGCAAAGGATCAGTGTCGGTTGAGCCCCAAGTTACGACTAGTGATACCTCAAACGTGAACAGGCAAGTCATAAACCCTGACTTTCCTTGTACTCGCTCTGCCTAAAATCCATGATGCTATGACCCCATGTCCGCAATGGCTGACTCGTAAGTCACTCACCTTGGTGATGAGATAGAGACCGTCATAACGAAAGTAGCTGGGAACGATTTAGATAAAACGTCGATAGTCGTTAGGACCACGCACTGTCTAGTCTCTTTTCCGAATAATTTCTTCCCAACTTCAAGCGCAGGCGCATAAGGAGACTTGAAATCTGAACCTCGAACAACTCGTACAGGCTTCTGGCGTTTGTGTGATATCTACAGAGTGGACTCAGCAATGCCAGAATAGAGGTACTGACCCATTGACCTTTAGCTGCAGATTACCTCCAACCCATTCCTGATCAGCGATTCGTTGGCCAGGTTTGTTGGGCTCGCTTCCGCCTGAGGTGTATGGTTCAGAGTGCGACCTCGCGTGGTCAAGAGTATGGGGGTAATACTGGGGAAAAATCCAAGTCGACTACTTTTACCATATTCTACAACTTTTTGTACCACTTTGCCTACCACTTCTGAACCAAAATGAAAAGTAAGAGAATTTTACTTCCGAGTTACACTCCTACTACTTTTTCCACCTAGTTCCACTTCTGCAACTAATCTCAGTTCTACTCTTCCAGTCTTCCTACTACTACTACTTTTGTAAGCAGCAGTCACACTACTGCTTTAGGCAGCTCAGGTACTTAGGACTTATGTACTTAGACACTTATGTTTAAGATAATTTATTCTGCAGTACCCGTAACGTGTGCTACAACACGTAAGACTGCCTCACAATATACCTCAATTCCCCAGTTACCATCATCTGCCTCGAAATCAAAACCCTTGCCAGCTAACAGTGCACGAACCTCTTCAATATCCTCATCCCGATTGAGCGAAACATGGCTACCTGATGGATCCACGGGTACCTCGATTCCAGCATCATCTGCACCCTCGACACCGTAATAGCCATCCACGCAAGAGATATCATCGCCGACATCTCCTGTCCAATAGCCTTGGACCATAAGCTCTTCCCGACTCAGCTCATACATGGCGATAGGGGTTCGGTAGTGAGCAGTTCGAATTTGATGGTGATTCCACGCGTCCTTAGCCTCATAGAGAGACTTCTGAATGCGAGGCTGGAAGACGAGAAAGAGACAAATACAGTGAATGGGGTTGTCTTTGCACCAGAGTTCGTTGCGCTCAAGGTAGAGGAAAATTTGGCGAAAAGCCTCTAAACAGTCCTTCTGTATGTCGACCCAGATACGCTCTATACGAACATTATGCGTAGATCTAATTATCCGTCAGACAATGCACAAGGTTTAGAACAAGCTACATACTTGCCGCGAATATACGCACGATGGGCCTCGCCCCATTTGAAATTCATCGCCTTCTCTATGCCATTATTCTCTGGGCCGTAATCTCCGCGCACGCGACTTGGCCACCCCAGCATGTCGACTCCAGCCAGAAAACACTGTGTGACAGTGTTGGAGCGCTTATTGGAGCGGCATTCCATGTAGACAATCATGCGCGAATGACCGTCAACGCAACCATGAACCCAAAAACCCCAGTATTTCAACTTTTCATGACCGTCCTGATGCCAGAGTGCATTGGCACCACGGACCTTGTATACACGTCGTTTCGTAACTTTGCGCCACCTATAACTTATAAGATGATAGCGAACTCGCTATAGTAGTAAGAAAATACCTTGTCAGAACTCCCAGGACATCAACGCGCTTCAGACTCTCCTGAATGCGCTTTATCGGAAGGTGGATATTAAGGGACTCCAGATGTCCTCTGAGAATGCCGGAGCCTGTGAATGGGTGGTTGAGAGAGAACTGTGCAACAAGGGCGTCTAGGTCATCGTTGCTGATGATAGTGAAGTCGCGCGGCTCTGTAGTTAGGCCCGCCTTTCGCAAATGATTGAAAAGTGTCTTCCGATCAACACCATATGCCCTGGCAATCTCGCCCCAGGTGTTTCCAAGATCATGGAGTAGACTGACGCGTTCCAAATTGAAAATATAAGCAGGACGGCCTGGACGTCCGGTTCTGGCACGGGGGAGATTATCTGATCTTGGGGGAGGAGGGGCATCTAAAAAAGCCTGGAGGTCGCGAAGATGGGCATCCAGGTTGGATATCATAGCATCCACTGTCTGTTCGCTGATGTACGGGTCGTCCAGATTGAGAATAATCGTCCGAATGGCCGTGAGTTGGTGACTGATGCGCTCAACCGCTGCATACTCCGCATTCGGGAAGGATGTGATAACGAAGCGTGCCTCATTGATGATTTGACGGCAGTGGGAGAGGAATTGTTCGATATGCTCGCGTTGATTGTCGGCGTTCATGGTAGCAAGAAGATTGATTCAAAATAAACGTCACATGACTAACTAGGCGATTCTACATGAAAGCATGGGTAATGACGCCTGTAATAAGATTGCAGAGACGCTCCCAGATTGCTCCTTGCCTAATATTAGCATGTGAATTTTTATCAGGATGATAAACCTTGGATATATAAGCAATATTTCTGAGAATGTAGACAAAAAACCCACTAGCATCAAGATTGCCTTCTGACGACGCTTTTGTGCTGGAGTGCAATGGTACGTCCTCAATATCTGTTCAATTTCGGCCTGAGATGCTCCGGATTGAAAGAAAATGGCGCCTGCTGCTCTCAGATCGCTCTCTAACTTCACACGGATTTCCGGAATGGGATGCGGCCACTGTGTTCGGAGGTCGCGGACGAAGATATCCCAACGAGCAGGATTCGCAATAAAGTTAGCCATACGCTGAAGGCGTGGATCTTCCATCGACATCGATGTGGGACCAGCACGGGCAGGACGTCGATCGCGGAACTGAAAACTCGCGGTCCGAACAGTATCTAGGGCAGAGGCAGAATGAGTACTGAAGGTAGAGAAGAGCAATATTTCACTCACCAGGCACTAAGTAATCTGTATACCAGGTTGCGTCGGGGCCGTCAGGGCATGGACCAAGATCTAGATAATATTAGGACATTCATAGCATCAAAAGAGGAGACAATACATACTAGAGTCAAACTGTTCGCAAGTCTCAATGGGCTCCTCGTTGCCCGTCATCAGGTTAAGCTTGACATCGTCCGGATGTACAAAGCTAGGGCGAAATTGGTTGTAGCATTTCGGAAACTATCAAGGAGGCTGTTAGTCATAGTCACAGACAAGAGAAAAGTACGTACACTGAGGTAGTTATGAAGTTTCCATGCTATAGCAAGAAAGAAATCACCGAACACCTTAGTGATGGCGTGGTAGTGTAGTCCAACAGGCATCTCCATCAGAACATAAGTAGCAACATGTCTCAAATAGTCAAACCCATAAGCGCCGCGACCGAGTACGGTCATATACATATGAGCAGGATCGGATGCATGACCGGCAAGGGCGGTTAAGTGCTCCCTAACAGTGTCAGCTGTGATGTCAGGGTGCGACTCCAAAAGCTCTTTCAGTGCTGAGAGGCGCTTATAGAACACTGAATCCTTAAGACCGAGCAGCTATGAAAGCGTCAGTATTGCATCTACCAGTGGTCTGAAAAAGCGTACCGCGTGGCTAAAGAAGAGCGTTCTATTGAAGCGAATCATCCCAGCGTATTGGCGAAATCCATTGGTAGGGAACCAGTATGCGCCATCAACGTTGCGTGTGAAGTAGTCCATGATGACGCGGATATTGGATGCCAATGTACCCACTGTCTCCAGCAAGTCTCTCAGACTGCCATATGCAGACTGCGACAACCCGGGTAGAACAGATAAACGTACAGCTATGCTGGACATCTCATGAAGAACCTCGCCGACATAGCCGATGCCCTGAGATCCCAACCGGAAGAGGTCAACGAAAGAGGCGTTATCCTCGATGGGGTGGTCGGGAGCCTGGCGGATGTGCTCGGCCTCAGTGTTAAAGGGGGCAAATGCGTCAAAATAGTGTTCGTCCGTCGTAAGAAGGGTAACGGCAAGATCGGGTGTCTGAGTGAAAATATCTGTACTGAGGAGACGTTTGATGTTGTCGATGCAGCCCGAAACTGACGTGAACTTGAAATATGTGCTTGTCATTGCCGTGGTGGACTATCAGGATGTTAGTGTTGAAATAAAGAGACTAGGCAAGACGTACCCATTTTCCGCTCGCGCCATAGCTACTATCGTGACAGCCGCCACTAATAAAAGGGCTGTAGGTATTCATCAGCTGTCGAAACAAAATGAGGACATCCTTGGGCGCAGACAATGGACGCTATCAAACAATATTAGTCTCATTTAGTCTTCATGAACTAGATCGTACTTTAGGTGACGGGCGCTCTATAGGCGGAGGAGGGATCGGTGAGGGCGGACGAGCCACTGGTGAACTAGGGGTTGGCGAATCTTCCTTTGGTTGTTCCTCGCGTTTCTTTTTTACAGCACGAGTGTTTGGCGACTCATTCAGAGGGCGTGTAGATGACGGCGAACGACGACGCTAATAAGGTCTGGTCAGCCTTGGATCCAGCTCTTTTGAGAGACAATTACCTTCTTGCCTGTCTTTTCCTTCGGCGGTTTAGCATTGGGATCAATAAGTGCGAGGTCCTCATATTTCTGCTCCAGAACAATGTAAATATAGAGCTGGGCTTCTGTAACTGGCATTCCAGAGGGTTGAGACCGTGAATAAGCACTTGTAAAAGGTCAGGGGAAGTTAAACACAAAAGCCCAAAGGAACATACCTCTTCAGGTCAGCGTAGGAGGCTCTTCCAGTCTGGAATCGATCCGTCGGGCGTAACTTGCTGGTAGCGCCTTTAGTTTGTTGGGCAGCTAATTCACAGAGCTGGAAAGGACAGTGATCCTCTTCCTCGACGTCCTCAGTAGCAGATTTTGTCTTGATATGGCTAAAGCCCTTGAGTACAGCGTCGACCGTCTCGGAGGTACAACCCGGGTTGTGGAGTGTAAGGTTTCGGACGTAGTCGTTCTCCGGTAAGCTCAGCGTCTCGAACATGGCCTTGTTGGGACGTGAAGCTTCTCCAGCGTGCACCTTGGCAGTGTGGGGAATAAGAACACAGATGACGGTGATGGGTTTGGTGGTATCGATCTTCTTCTTCTTCTTAGGATGTACTGGGTCGCGTCCGGTGGTGTTTTTTAGTTGTGTCTTGATTTTCTGGAATGAATGAGTATAAGTCATTCGTAGGCGTAAGGCAACGCACCTCTTCAGCAGGGTCAAACCGCTTTCTCTTATTGCCCGCTTCTCCTTCCTTCTCTGCGTCAACTCGGATCCCGGCCTTCTCGCACTCTGCCAGGCGTTTAGCTGAACGCTCCTTAGAGGCCTGAAGGAACGGATTGTCGGGAGCTTGCGTGAATGCAGTGTGGTTGAAGCCCTTCCAAGAACCAGCCTTGTGGAAGGGTTCTCCGTTCGAGGACGTCGATGAGGCTGACGAGTTGGGACGCGAAGCGCGAAGCGTATCCTGGGTGGCGCCCTTGAAACCAGCGCTGTTAACCTTGTTAAAGTCCTGAACGCGTGTTAGCTGAAGATGACAGTGACATGAGGGTAGGACACAAACCTTAGGATCTTCGGGAATAGGGGCTCCATCCGTTTTGGGTTCGGTGGCAGTGCCCATCTGTGGCGTAGGCTAGAAAACCTCAGAATGTAGATACGAAGAAGCAGATTAAATCCAACATACCCTTGGGCGAATGTTATGGGCGCGCAGCTTGCAGCCACAATCACACTTGTCGTTGGGCTTCCAGTCCGTTTTCGGCTTGCCCTCGACGTCGGCGTAGTGACAATGCTCCGGGCATTTATCGTGACAAGACGTCCCCTCGACAAGAAGGTAAAAATCGGCGTTCGAAAAGTCCATTGTGGCAGCAAGGGTGAGAGATTTGGTTTTAGTTCATGGCCTTGAGTTCAGCTTTTATATCCTTCTTCACTGCAAGTCTGCAAATAACGGCGCCAAAGAGATCTCATTTGCAAACAGAGCTACAAAATATTTGGTACTACAGAACACCCTCTCGCGGTAAATAAATGTGAGCCGTGAAAGTGGCGGGGGCCATCAGTGTGGCCAAATTAATCCACAGCGGTTCTCAACTGCCACAAATGACAGGTATTCCCTGTCACCACTCACCCAGTGCCATTGTGAGCTCCACAGCACAATAAATCCTCTTTGTCCTACGGCTACTCAAGAATACAATGAATCCTTATCGCGTCCTACTCGTTCTCCAGAACGCGTGACAAACTCAACACGGCGTCGGACACTACAACACACCTTTGGACTACATCTTACACATTGCATCTCCGCTGTTGCTGTGTTCCCAGTTCGACTCTGGGATCAAGGCAAGGTTGACACTTGTGAGGCCGCGTCAATACGGCGGAGTCCAGAATGGTTGGCGGCGGCGGCGGCAAGTCCAGAGAGGGTGGATAGCACAGTCGGCGTGTAGCCGTACTGTCATTCACCGGTATAGAGCCGAGTGAATCGTTCTTTCCAATAAGTAGACTTGACCGTTCGAATCGTAGACCATCGTGATGTACATTGGGCCCGGCTCCTGAGGAAAGACCGATTTGGAGACACAGTTCAAGTCCCGAATCCCTCCCAGAGCAATGACGGCGTGAGCCCAGTATGGCTCCGAGAGTGAGATGAGAATTAGCTACAAGGACCAGACGTCGAGTATCAATAGTTATCAAGGGAAACGTGGAAACGTGCCTTTCGTTGGTGGAGCAGAAGGCAGCAGCGGCCTTCGCCGCTGTGCTCGCGTTGCTCGCGACTGCCTTCTCAAGACCTAGACTACTCAATTTAATAGTCAGTCCACCAAGGGAGGGCCAATAACAAAAGAGACTCACTTGAGGTCACGACGATGTTCGTGTTAAGGCAAAGAGCGTAACATGCCAGTATTCGTCGTTGAGCTCCTGGAGAAATCAAAGCCCGCGATGGCTTTGATGATACCGCGGCCGATGTACTATACGCGTGCATCAGAATGACAACCTGAGAAATAGTGAAAGGAAACTTACCATCAGCAGAATGGAATTTGACATAGAGGTGGTCGAATTCCCGCTCTCGTGACGGAGTCGGGTGAAGTCTTGAGGTTGCGGGTGAAGGCTTGAGGTTGCGGGTGAAGTCTTGAGGTCGAGTCTGTTCTGTTCGCGGAAGGTCGAGTCTCGACTTCCGGCAGCGAGTTGGGCGTCGGTCATGCGGTCCTCTTCAATGAGGTACGGGTGTGCTTTGAAGCAGTTACATTTAACTGCTATGTTGAACGCGATGTTCAAAAGGCTACTCACATCCAGAATCCGACGTTCGCCCTGGCTGTATTCGTCAACGCGGTATGCTGCGTCCGAAACACGCACAACGACGACGACGACAACGTGCGGCCATGACAAAGATGATGACGACAAGGTTGGTGTGGGTGTGAATGTTTGGACGAAGTGAATCGTCAGTCTGGAAGCGAGGTTGACGCGTCGAGGATGGAGATAAGAGCAGGGTGGGAGAAGGAGTGTGGTGGTCATAGTCTAAGACCGCGACACAGCCTTGGGAGAGTATCTGTCTGGAGGTGATGGAGCTGACGGTGCGCGCACGGGCGAGGGGGACGTGACGAGGGTAGATATCGGCGACGCGTTGCTCAGCGCATGCTCCGAAGTCGGGGAAGCTGTCAGAAGGGTGGTGAGGTGACAGACGATGGCGAATGGGAGGGCGATGGGCGATGTCGCCTTTGTTGGCTCAACGCTCAACCAACGGTGGGGTCGCGTGGACCTTCTTTTACGCCTGGTGGCAGGTGGCAAAGAGAGTTGCATGACGGTCACGGTCTGTGACGGCCATCGGAACGTTTCGGGTGATGAGCACAGGCCTCCTGGAGGACGTGAGAGGACTCAGAGTTGTCTGAGTCCTCCCACGCTTGGGCCGGGCTCCGTTGGTGTACTGAACGCGTCGCGAGTGTAACGTGATCCTGTTGAGCAGAGGTCAACAGAGAAATGACGCGGTACTGAAACAAGAACAAACAACACATTGCCTCTTCTCTCCAGCCATCACTTGGGCCTGCGGTTCGTACGCTCCTATCGGACGCCACTCGTCGTACAACTTGATCTCGTCACCATTGGCGCCATCGCCATCGGGCCGCGACACTCTGGTGATGGTCACAGTGTGGGTTCCTTCCTCCCGCCATCATACCATCTTGTTGACTCTTTCCTCCCTTCATGGGCCTCAACTTGCTTTCCTCTTGCTTCGACTTGCTTTCTTCTTGCTTTCCTCGTGTTTTCCCCCGTCCCAGTCACGCTCTATGGGTACGTTGTTCCCTGCGCTGTGCCCACTCACTTATGCTCTTGTAGACGCTTTCGAGCCGGTGGCCGCCACTTTCTGACTGGCGCGTTAATCCAGTAAGCCTTAGTATTTTCTCTTGCCAATGTCCTTGGACTAAATCTGTTTGCAGTATTCCTCGTGGCGGACGCTTTACTATAATACGCACTTCTGCGCTCACTGGACGATGTTGAAGACAGCATCAGGAATAGCCCTTGTCTGGATGGTGCGCAGATTATAGGATACCCTTTCATTGTAACTGATTCTTTGTTAAGCTCCCCTCCAAGCACCCAATGTTGGAATCTTTCCACGCCTGAGCCGGCAGTCATTCGGTCCCCCGGAATGTGTATCGCGGATCTCAACGACCTCCAGGATGCGTTATACACCGCCTACATACACAACCTGGTGGTCTGGTCTCCTGGAATGCATATCGCGTACGTGATTTTATTGTCGTGCTTGCTGGACTGACGAGTTAATTTAGGCACTCAGATTCGGGCGAATTGCAGTGAGGAGCACCGCTCGAACCTCGAGGTGCTGGTTGGCTCCAAAGCTGCCGCACGCTTCGATTGAAGTCTTGCTACACCGGGATGCTGCTACTGACGCGTTGTCGTCATACATTTTCTTTTCACACTATCTCACCCGGCTTGAGGTCTATGTATTGTAGTTCCTATGTTTACATCTGGTTGTACACTATCACAGTATTGTTTCTGGAGACAGAGTATGCAATTGAATGGACAGTGATATAACTGTTGGAATAATATTGATCTGTGATGCAGGGTCCAGACTTCTTGACTTCTTGCCTTCTCACCACCACTGACAATCAAGGCTTCTAATGGACGTGGACGCCGAACTCGCTGGACTCGACGCCGACTGCCTGGGCGTCTTGCAGCAACTTCTCACAGACAATGAGGCCCTGTTGCCTCCAGGACTACGGAGTTTTCTAGCAAAATTGAAAAGTGCTTCAAGCACAGGTCCAGGTGTGTTTTAGTCTTCTCTCTTTGCAGACATACCCATGAAGTCCTTACACAGAGTTCATGCTCCCAACCCCCTCATCCACTCCTTCCCGTCACAAGACGCCATTCACCAGCTCTACAGACAACGACCAGCAGCTCCGACGCGTGGAGTCAGACCCCGAGTTGGATGGGTTTTTCAAGCACAGCGTGGACAACGGCCAAGGGCTCGAAGGCATGGAGTCCGACGCCGAAGTAGACGCGTTCTTCCATAGCAGCGTGGACAACGGTCAGCAGATGGACTCAAACTCAGAGGTAGACGCGTCATTTGCGGCCGTGGCGAACGCTGGACAGCGCGAGCGCGATCTTAGACGCGCTGAGAGGCGTCAAAGTCGATTGGAATCCGACGAGG
>QLPD01004138.1:0-17454 GCA_003314085.1 Hymenopellis raphanipes
AATAACGCTCCCCTCTAATAAGAGGGTATGTCTAAATAGACCCTACTGCATAGGGTGATCCGAGGAGATATAGGCCAGAACGAGGGGTTTGAGATGGAGGTAGGGTGGAAGGCGAGACGATGAGTGCGACGTCGGCGGAGGCGCGCGACGGGACAAATGGCGGTTGGAGTGCCCTCTACTGAGTTTATAGAGGACATCTATGCACAAACCAGCGAAATCCAAGCAGAAACTGGGGAGAATGAGGCTGATTGAGATGGAGGTAGGGTGGATGGGGAGATGTGGGCGCAACGTCGGCGGAGGCGCGCGTGACGGGACAAATGGGCGTTGGACTGCCCTCTACCAGAGGTAGAGACACCAGCCGTCCAAAAACCCACGACATCCGAGGAGGAATGGGGGAGAACAAGGCCGTTTGAGATGGAGGTTGGAAGGAGCGCCGCGGCGGAATCAGCGTGCGCCATGGGACCAACGGCGGCAGGGTTGCCCTCCACTAGCTGTACCGAGGACAACGATCCAAGAATTGTCGAGATCCAAAGAGAAACGGGCGAGAACGAGCTCTTCTGAGAAGGAGGTTGGGATGGGGATGACAGCGAGCACGACGGCGGCGAAAAGGGTGCGATGTAGAGAATGATGGCGTCACTGCCGTGGCCAGGCCTCAGAGACGCCATCCGTCTAACATGAAGGAAATCCACCTACAAACAGGCGAGTACGCGTACGTCCACAGTTGGAGCGGACGTTATCCCCACTGTGCAAATCAGTACAAAATCAAGACGGCTGAAAGGAAACGCACCTACCAACCATTGCTGGCAAGCAGCTAACGGAACACACTTCCTCTGCCTCCCAATCCGAGCTCCAGCAGTATGCAAACCTGCATGTTGGCACAAGCTGCCTTAATTGGAGGTCTGACGCTTGTCGGCAACCTTTTCCACGATACCCCGAGGATGAGAACGCCGCTGGACTAGAAGACGACGACGTCGCAGTACTGTACTATTACGACCGTATGTTCACGTCACACGTCACAAGGGCTCCTTATCTCCTTATCGGGCATCGGAAAACGCCTCCGATCACTTATCGGGCGTGGGAAGGTCGGAAAAATTAAATATTTGTGAACATACGGTCGTAATAGTACAGTATTTGCGAAGGACGACGTCGCAAGATTTGAGGTTAGTGGTGATGGGAGAAGGAAAGAGATTCGCGATGACGTAGGTGAATCCGGGTCAGCCCAAACTCGAATTCATCTACGCGCTTGCTCTGCCTCTAGAAATTTTCTAAGTTCACCTCGCGCTAGCTTCAATCTGTTTCATTTTTCTTTGTACCTATTTCTACGCGTATTCATCAAGGCGCCCCGAGACCATCCCGCGCATCGCAGACTACCCCTTCGCCGTCTATCTCGTACAGATCGCGACTTCCATGCACTTCCCCGGCGTAGAGCGAGCAAGTCGGGACATTATGTGAGGAGCGCAAACCAACCATAGTAAGGCGGCGGTGACGAGAATTCTGCCGTCGAGAGCATCATGGTAGTGGGAGAGAGAGAGGAAAAGAAAGTGGGGCCAAGGGAAACAGGAACGTCAATGGTGAAAGGAAGAGTCATAGATTCCTTCCATTGTCGATGCGTTGCCTAGGCCCCTAGTCGTACAGGAGGCGGTTCGAATGATCGCGTGGCGTTAGTTTACGACGCCTATGACGCACTTCCTCCTTGCGAATATCTGAGACACCAAGGAGGAAGTCATATTTGAACCCGCGCGGTGACACGGCTGTCGTCCAAAATCCTCACCATGGCTTCAAACGACACCCCCATCGCACATGGTATGCATCCTCTTTCTCGAATCTCTCTATACCTCTGACTCTGGATCAAGGACAAATGAACGTTAGGCCAGTTCAACAGGATGAGGACAAGGGTACCTTCAAATCTACAATTTTCAATGTCGGCTTGACGCGTTTAGCCAGATTTATGCCAACAGCCTGGACAGTTCGGATCTCTTCACATCGACCACGCCGACATTAGACATTTGGGATCTCTTCACGTCGATTCCTTAGACCACCCCGACAGGCCGTCTTGCCTATTCGTATTCTGCGAGGCCCATCAGCGCAACGGTGTGGCCACTCCACAGGGGAGTTTTATTGGTTTTCAACATGGTGCTTTGGATCGGCATGGAGGGCCTGTCCCAAAGACCCATAATCAGGCTGTGCAGCAGACTCAGAGTAGTGAGGATGTCGATTGATGGTGGCAGAAGAATAGCATACACTGCTTGATACGCGAAAGGATTTCTACTAAGTAGAATGATAAAACACGAATACCGCCAACGTCCAAGAGCAACAGCGGGCAGCGTATATCCAGCGGCTGTCTTCTGAACGGCTTAGAAGAGTCCATAGCGTATAAGATTCTGAGACGCCAAAGTATTTCCAAGCTAAGTGAGACAGAGAGACAGCCGCTGATGTGATGGAGCTGTCGACGTTTCGAGGGGCTGTCTCCTGAATGGCTCCATAGGGCGAGAGAACGGCTGAGATTCCGAGGCACCAAAGTATTCTTGGAGGATGTATTTCAAGACTGAGAGACGGCCGCTGATGTGAAGGAGCCATCGACGTCGATCGTGAGAGCAAGAGTCACGTAGTTAGATTAGCTCCATCGATCGGGTAGATCAACACGTCTCTTCTTACTACGTCCATGAGCCCCCTAGTCATGCGGGACCTCGAGAGGTTCGAAACCTCTGAGGGGGCGTTACATTTGATTCTGGCGATAGGTTGAGGAGACGATCTTAAGGCGCCGATGACGCACTTCCTCCTTGGTGTTTGGGATATTCGCAAGGAGGAAGTCAAAAGTGACAGCCGACTTCTCCTGACCCCCACGTTCACTATGGCTCCCGCTCGCGCAACCCGCGCAAGGCCGCTCTCTCCTCGTGTCATCAGGCCCGCTTCACCGCGCAATCCTCCACCCGTCAATCCTCCACCCATGGACCTCCCGCAAGCACCACCAGTCACTATTGAGGCTCCTGTCGGCGTCAAACTGAACATTCCTGGCCGACATCCCGCTATGCCAGATGTCTATCGAGTCCAGTCTCATCCAGATGTCGTTGACGACTACGCGGGCAACATCTATGTGATCTACGGCGACACGACTCAGGAAGGCCACGCTAAATTGCTAACGGAAGTAGGAGACATCGACCCGTATGGTGGAACGGGTGCGTATCTTTGTAGTTGACTATGCAGCCGTCTGTGAACGAATCATAGGTTTTATGGGGTTTGACCCTAAGGACAAACCAGGACTCATTTTTGCACGAAATATGTATGGTCCGCCTGGACAGGCGGATGCACTGTTGACGTGGGGTTTAGGCCCGTGAGTTGAATTTAATATGTGGCGCACTGCAGAATATTGATTAACTTCCAGGAATGAATTCTCTTATGAGGAGAAGAAGGCCCGCGCGACTTTGCGCGACGACATTCTTGGTGCCGAAGAAGACCTGACCGCGAACGAGACTGCTTTTGAGCGGTCACCTCGCAAGGTTCCAGTTCATCCTGATGCACGCGCGTACACTATTGGGCCAAACATCCAACATCCACGACAGCTTTTGCAGCCAGCAGCTGGTTTGAAGTGCACTGATGAAGACACAGACGACGCGCATCTCAAATTCTGCAATGACTTTGCAACGGTACGTCCACTGAAAGACTTGAGGCGAGATAGAGAGTTGACAACCAATTTTATTAGGTTATCGGCCAATGTAGTGTCAAAGCTCTACACTCTCATGTACCCAACGAAGCGCTGGAGATTCTGGAGGCCCAAGTCGATAGCATAAACATGCCGCGAATCGGCCCACAAAACAATACGACGACGCCAGCTTTTCAGCTGAACTTGGCTAGCGCTGTGAATCCCAACGAGACTCGCGAGGATACTCCTGACGATGACCAGGCCCCGGAAGAAGACATCGAGATGGCTACGACGGCTGAAGGCATTTCACAGTTGGGTGCTTTTGGTGCCATTCATATCGACGGCCACGATCTAACTGCAGGCTTCACCGTTATGCATATGCTGTCGAAGGATGATGCACGAGTCAAGGAGCAGCGTTTTTACTTGGTCGAATCAGGCATTTATTGGGTCTTACACGGTGACTGTTCTTACGGATTTTCTGGGCTACGCATGCATGGAGGAAGTCCACCCGAGTTCAAGACAGCTCAGCCCGCGGACGCTCCCCCTTATATTCGCATGAACGCTGTTGCGTATTGTCCTACCCACTTCTTCGACGGTAATGCATCGTGGTCGTTTGGGGCGGCGCCATTGAAGGGAAAGCAGAAGACTGCCGAGGTGTTTCGGATTGCACCTGAGATGCAGATCTGGAGGTGCGTAACTCTTTGCTTATTGATATTCGAGCTGACATATATGTAGTTATGATTCATTCTTCAAGGAACGGCCGTTTACGAACAGTCCTAACATGATTTCGGACAGTATATCGATCATGGATCCGCAAGCCTATCTCGACTTCATGGCCCGTGGTATCGTACAGTTTGCATCGTATCTGATTCTTCAAGCGCCTGCCGAACTCTTGGTTAGGCTAGATCGTGATGCCATTCTGGCCGCTATCAGTCTGGTCAAGGATGACCAACGTATCGCTGCTCGACCGTGGCCTCGAGGACCAGGATGGAGTGGGAAAGAGTGTGCAGAGGGTCCTTTGAGTCAGGAGATGATGGAGGCTTTGAAGAATGCAACGACATGGCAACATTATCGTGCCTTGCAGGCGTCCGATGATTCAGAGCTTCGCAAGCTTCCGTTCGGAAATAAGGTATTGGATGGTTCTATTGGAGAGGCGTTTAAGGCGTTGTGTCGAGAGAGTGGCGCGGGTATCCCCATATGTGCTTTAGCTGAAGAAGAGGATGGACCGATTGGAGGCACTCCACAAAAACGACGCAGTAAGTATAATACACACTTTCTCTGATATGTATTAAACGTGATTTCAGCCGTCTTTGGAAAAGCACGAGCGGGGAAATCTTCAAAGTCCAAGGAGACCGAGACAGCTCCGAAGGAGAAAGGAAGGCCTCGCGGAAGAAAGCGCAAGGCGGCAGCGGAGGCAGCAGCAGAAGCGGAAGCGGCAGATGGGCCTCCAGCGAAGCGAACAAGACAGCGTGTAACATATGATCAAGGTCGGATGAGAGTTCGTAATATGTAACAGCGCATAAACATCTATTCTTCAGATTCAGAGTGTGATTCAGACACAGAGGTGACGGCACCACTACTACAAGCTCTGGACCTCGCAGAGTTGGAACGACTATTCAAGGAGTTGGGAACATATGTGTTGGAAGCTGTTGGAGAGGATTTAGATTCCTGGGAAGAATTTCTGGATGCCGTCGAGTCTGACGAGTCGGAGAATGCGGTAGCTCTGCTAGGGAATGCGGCTGCCCATCTTCGCTTCATGAAGGCTCGACGTGACGCAACAGATATATTATCGCGTCTTCAGAATCAAGAGCTTCTCCTTTCATGCATGGCAATGTGGAAATGGATCGAAGGCGAGGTGGACAATGCTTGGAACAGTGTTGAAACGTCGACGGAGCACTGGATGAAGTCTTTATGTGAGGAGGTCATTGCCGGCTTTACAGCTGTTCGCGTGTCCACAGGAGTGGTCAATAAACAGTTCAACGCTTCCATCTATGTCCCATCCCTTTCCATTCCAACCGATCGTCAGCTTTCAACAATGGAGTTTCCTGCCCGCCGCGTTAATAAAGCCGATACACGTCAAGTCAAGGAGCGACTTATGCAGATTTTGTCGAATTGGTTGGACTTTGATAGCGACTTCGAGCGAGGACGCCCAGCATCTCATTTGGTGTTTCGACTAGTTGCCGCATACACGCCAACTATACTTCTTCATTGGCCAGTTATTCATGCGTGCGATAAATCACTGCGCCGCTTCGTTTTTGAGGACAAGGGCGATTTCAAACCTTCCTTTGCAAAGGTTGAAAGGTGGTGTACAGAGAATTTGCAGGTCGCCGATGACGCCACACGGCAGCTTTTGACCCAAATCGATCTCATTGTTGACGGTTGGCGCACAGAGCAGCAGCGTATTCTCCCTAATAGGATGACTCGCCTAGTTCAGGATGCTCTCGCTCGCTTCACTTCATCACCCTCCGAGAAGACCTATCGTCACGAATTCCTCATCCGCCTATTGGAACCACTTTATCCATTGGCTCGAGATCCATCCTTCTCCCTTCCAAAGCCTCCGAAGACCTCCTCAAAGGCCATCAAAACATTCTACACGGCGTATCGCGCATTTTTGAAGCATATGGTATCTATGGACGATAAGAAGATTCCGTGGCGCGATTTAGCGACATCTCGACTACTTATCTTGGGCAACAATGGACCGTTCGCAAGCTCTCATCTGCGCACAAAGGAAGGGCTCTTCAGTGCCCTGATTCATCGTGGCATTACCCATAATTGTCAGTTTCTGCATAGTGAGCAGCACATTTTCTTTAACGGTCTGGACGACTGGAACACAATTTACACCGCTTCTCGCGAAGCCTTGGAAGACTCAGGCATGAAGGAGGATGACATCAAAAAGTACTTCTGTAATGGTTGTGCATACGGTGTCTGGACACGTCGCAGCGTTGAACACGCTCCAACCTATGCAGCCGCTACAGACGCTTCCCATCTGACTTCCTGGTTGCTAGACACGGACGCAGAAGAGTTACCCACATTCGCTACGGTATACAAGCTGTTTCTGAATGGTCGAGTCAATGGAAACTCCGCGTTTCCGGGCTTTGGGCCGCTGCAGGCATACTTGCTGGCAAGTGACTACGCTATTGCAGGAGTGGTCAGAGTGCCAACCTACAAAGAGATGGGAGAGCTCTTATGGACGGATTTGAAGGGAAAGGGTGCAATGTCTGGTCTTGGGGAGCTTGGTTATACAGACTTCAAGTCGGCAAAAGATGTGGCTGACGCTTTTGAAGAGGTGGACAAGTTGTTGAGAGTGGCTATACCGGAAAATCTACGGCGTCGGATGAACTTCAACGTGTTTACGACAGAGCATATTCTCTGCAAGGTAAACCGGCTTAACATTGCACCATTCAAAAATATGCTGAAGGCGCGCGGGGCCTTGTCGTCGAACGAGTTGGATGACGTAGTACGGATGTGGCGGGAGTATTGGCAGGAGTAGACTTTGTGTGCGATTACCTCGAATAGGAATTGATTTATTCAGAAATGATATCTAGTGGTGCCTCGAAAGCAGGGATGAGCAGTTTCCGAGGTCCCGTCCACTAAATCGCCCGATCACAAAGCATGGTGCTCCGGCTTTCCATACTGCATTACCAGGGTTGTCGCCATCGCCATCGCTTGGGCTCCTTTCCAAGGTGCTGTCAGTTCCTTCATTTCGGCTATTCTCCCGTACCGCCTGCTCGTCACCATCATTTCCGTCAACATCCCGGGGACTTGGAGCATCAGTATTGATTGCATCAATAGAGCCATACGAAAGAGAGCCTGGCCATGGGGCGACACCTGCAACTTCTGGATTGAACGCGCAGTGAAACTTCTGAGAGGGAGTTTCGATGATCCCTGGGAACGGCGCTAGGAAACTTCCGAGGACAAGGAGAAGAGTCTTGACGCTCTCCGTGCTAATGCGGATATCACTCGAACAAGATATGTACGCGCATTGTGCAGCGATATCCTGTGATACCTTCATGTCTTCGTCAAAGCCAGAGGAAAGCTTAACCTTGTCAGCGTCAATTTGATCCAGGTGAACGAGGACACTCAGTATTTCATCCCTTTGGGAGATGAGGTGATAGTGGACGTCGACGGGGAAGATCGGTCGCGCAACGAGTGAGCATTCCTCGTCGCTTTCCTCCACTTGAGTGATTGGACTGCGACCTGCCGCCAGGCATTTCTGTTCTGTTTTGGGCGATTATCTACGAGCACTGTGAGAATCAGAGAGTTCTTACGTTGCGAGTTGAAGGAGGAGGTAGTCATAATGGTCTGTGAACGCAATGGCAATGTCCTAATCGAGCGCCGCTTCATACTCTCCCGCAGAACAGTAGGACGGAGGGGTTCAAGGGGGTTCAAACCAAATTCAACGACCTCGTTGTCGAAGTTCTCCTTGTGTGTGTTGCGCCGCTTCTCCTCGTTTCCAAGAGCAGGTGTTACGGGGCCCATCTGGAAAGGCCTATATGCTATAAGGCAACTTTAAGCAACTTAAAGCGTCTTAGGACATAAAAAGTTCGGAATACTAAATAAGCTGCAAAGAGCTTAAAGCCAAGGTTCACGCTAACAGCTTCTTTAAGACATCTTTTGAACATCTTAAGACACTTTAAGATACTGTAAAAGCTCTCTAAAGGCTCTATAAAGCTGACTTAAAGCATACGTCATCGTGGACCTTGTTTTAAGTTGTCTTCAAACAGCCTTTCGGTTACTTGAAAAGCGCTCAAAAGGCTGCTAAAGCTGCCTTTTAATAGTCTGTAAAGCACTACTGAATTGACTTAAAGCATATGTCAGTGTGAACCTTGTTTTCAGTTGCCTTTAAACTGCTTTTTGAATGTCTTTACACTGTCTTTCAACCCCCTTCCAACAGCCTCCCAGATACCTTTCACTCAGCTTCAGATCATCTTTCAAATGCCTTTCAAGCATGTTCCAAACACTCTCTAGCTAATCCTAAAGCAGTTTGATTTTACTCTTAATCCAGCAAAATAATTGACAAGAATAAATATAGCATTCAATCCGAGTTGACAACATCATATATACACTAGACGAATAGCCTGATCCTAAGCCATAGCAGCAGCTATAGCCTCCAGGAATCCCAATGACACACCACCACCCAGCACCCACATACCTATCCCCATCAACATGCTTGGCATCCATATTCACATTGTTCACATCCTAGTGGTCGATGTCCTCATCCATGAAGTCCGCATCCTAGTTGCCACAGTCCTTGCAGTCCACATCATCCGTTGGAGTCCACTCATCATAGTCCGCATCGTCGTGGCCCTTGTAGTCGGCGTCCTCATAGTCCCCGGCATGCCATGACATTCCTCGAGCGTGTCCTTCACTCGTCGGGGTCCTCATAGTTCGCGTCGCGCCAGTCCTCATAGTCCGCAGCATGCCATCGCGTTCCTCGTAGTCTGTCTCATCGTCATCGTCATCCATGTTGTGATGGTCCTCATCGTGCATCGTCCTTTTAGTGCGTCGTCCGCGTAGTGCGTCGTCCGCGAAGTCTCATAGTGTGTCGTCCTCGTAGTGTGTCGTCCTCATAGTCTATGGTCCTCGTAGTTCTGGAGGGCGCAGTCCTCGGAGCATCATCGTCGCAGGCCTTGTAGCCTCGTCGTCGTGGTCCTCGTGTTCGGGTTGTGCTCCTCGTAGTCGTCGATTCCCATGCTCAAGTTGCGGTCCTCGTCTTCGAGTTGCGAAGCTTCTCAATGCTTGGGCTGCGGTCCTCGATGCTCGGGTGGCAGTGTGGTCCTCGAAGCTCAGGGCGCAGCACGGTCCTCGATGTTTGGGCCGCGGTCCTCGATGTTGTGTCCCAGTCCTCTCTGTCTGGACGTATAACATCACCATTGGGTACACCCATCTGGGGATGAAATAAAATCGGACTAAAAAATTCAACCAGGCGACGCACCTGGCAAGCAACTACGAAAGTAGCACAAAATCCTTCGACGTCCTCGTCGGGTCTTGAGGAGGGTGGTTGCCGTCCTCGGATGGGGCGTTGTCGTTGTTACGACGAACTATGCTGACCTTGTCGCGCTAAGTGAAATTGCCCAGCTCAGATATGTAAAAAAGATGAAAAACAACACCGCACCTGTTGACATCGCACCAGCATTGTTGGTGCCGTTCTAAACAGTGTAGAAATCGACATGCGCGGAGCAGTGTTGTCCAACAACGTGCACAAGGCAGCGCTGACCAGTGCTGTGCGCAGAGCAGCAGCGCCAAAGGAATCCTGGTGGGTGGTGGTAAGAGGACAAGTCGCACGTTCGGTCCGATCGGGATTTAAACCAACGGGCACGTGAGGCTGACGTGGCCTCAAGTGCCGGCGGCAAAATGGACTTGAAAGAATTTCTAGGGAAACATGGAATAATTGGGTGAGAAGGAAACGGTGGCGGCGGCGGTATGGTGGAACAGGGTCTTGGCAAGGTTTGTGATAGTCGAAAGAAATAGAAAATAAATAAAGTAGGAAATGAAGACGCACCAAGTAGCGCCGCCTCGCCAGCAAACAACACGACGCGCTCCAATCCAAGCCAGGCCCGTGTTTGTGGCCCGCATACCAGCAGGGCGGGGGCTTTCCACATCGAACGGACATCCTCGAAGTGCAGTAGTGCTTGAATAGCGAGCTACCGTCAACCACGGCTCGAAAAATGCAGTCGAGCGTCATTCACGGCTGTTGGAAGCCGTGAAGGGATCAAAGCGGGCAAGAGCATGGGAGAGGAGAGGAAAGACAGGCCCCAGACAAAATCCGAGGCTGGATGCGGCGGCGGCGTTGAAGTGACATGGTGGTAAGACGGGAAGGACGACCTGGAGACTGCATGCGAAAGGGATCCGGCAAATGCCGGATCGTGAACGGAGCATCGTCAACGTCGCTCGGAACGACGACGACGGCCCAGGAGTATCCAAGAAGCCATCGGGATATCTGGTCCGGTGCTCTTAGCGTAAATCCCAGCTATTTTTGAAGTCAACGCTGCAAGGAATGGATGAGAAATGGCGGATACTTGCTTACATAGCAAGTATCCCATCCATATCCATATACAATGAGCATTTTAGCTCATTACAACACGCTGGCTGCCCAAATTTTGTTCGGAATATCTCCAGCATAGTTATCTCTTCATTTTCAGAGAAGAATTGGTGTTGGCGTTGGCCAGATTTAGTGGTGGCGAGATGTACCGTGAATCCAAACTGTATTCGGATTCGATCACTATTCGGATACCATCACTCGCCCTCTAACCACTACCATCAACACTTTGGACGACCACAACTCTCGACCGCGGGGATCTGCAACCGACTTTGAGTCGTTGCACAGCGTCAGGAAGACCGATTTTGCTTCGTCTTCCACGGAGACCGACTTTGCGTCGTCTCCCTATGCAATCTTCTTGGACCATCTAGTCTGCGGGCTTGAAGAGCCCCGGCGGCCCCGCTGGACGCATAAGCCCTCCAACGAGGCCGCAGATTAACGAGGTGAAGGCGACGGTGACGGTGTCGCCAGCGCCGACGAAGAGCAGCACTGGACTTACAACTATAGTATGTATTTCTTTTTATTTTGGCTTACGCGGCCTCAACGGCGTTGAACGACGCCGTCGAGGTCTCTAACCACTCGTTGTAGAGCTTCCCAAACTTTTATCGACAAGGAGGAAACAGCCCAAGCTCGAATTCCGCCTTTGTCCCAGGGAACCAGCGACGACTAACTCGCCCAGTTCCTCTTGCGCCAATTTTCATGCCAACAATACCGCGCTCGAATAATTCTGTCACCGCGAGCTCGTTCTCGAACAATCCGGACAGCAATTGGGTTGCTTCTCTCCCTTCTCCCACCACCGTCATCCTTATTTTCTGTGCCTTCCTTCGGCATTGTTCAGCACCATCTGTGCGCTTTTTTCCTTCAACAGTGACGAAAAGGACTGGAGGCGACACGCTGCGTAAGCCCCGGACGACGGGCAGCAATTCCTTACGACGCGTAAGCCCCGAAAGGGCAGCTTACCCGGAACAGTCGAGCGGCGCTGCTCACACCGTAGCAAATGACAAGCAAAACCGACGACATTTACGACCTCCTTATCCCCACCAAGTATGGCCACGGATATCGACAACACGGGAAAATAGATGTCACCCTCGTAAATCCCAACAGTGATCGACCGGTCGTCTCTCTCCCTCCGACCAACACCACCTTTCTCTATTCGGTTCACCCATCCCTGGAAACGTCGCCGTCCTGGCAATACTCCTGCGACCGACCTTGAGTCGTCGCCCGTGGACACAGAGAGCGACTTTGCGTCCTCTCTTTCTGAGCTATCCTTTGGACTCCCGCCGACTGCAGGACGACTCGCCGCGTAAGCCCAGACGACTGGCAGCAATCATTCGAAAGACGGGCGCCGTCGACGACCAATTCAACGTCAAGAAATCAATGGACACCGGCAGCCCCGCCGCAGGCGAAGGCTCGGTTTGAAGGGCGAGATCAGTGGAATCGTCGTCCTTTTGCTGGCGAGGCATAACGCGGTGCGTGGTTTTCGATTTTTTAACGAATTTATTCATTTCGCTCAAGCTCTCGCGCAGTACCCTCATGTCGCACTTGCCCGCACTGTACTCGGAGATTCAAGTTCGATCGATTGATGCACTCTCGCCCTCCACAACCACCACACACACACCAGTCTCGTCTCCCTCGCTCGCTCTGCCCCGCAGCCCAGAACTGCCGTTGTGCTGTGCCTGACGCGATTTGACATCGCGTTGGGTTAGCGAATTGGTTTCGGCATCGCTGTCCTGTCTTTAAACAGGACAGCCATCATGACGATGTCCGTGCTGTCTTCCTATGACAGCAACAACTCACCACCCGCTGGATTCTCCACACGAGGACTCGCACGACTCGACAGGCTGTTGCTGATGAGCAGGCTGCTCATCCTGCATGTGTAGGTGCGGCTTCGTTCATAACTTTTACAACTGTACTTACCAGATTATAGCTTTTCTCGGACATAGCCCTCCGTCGTCTCCCTCTGACTGGACCAGACCGACTCGCGCAGCAGACGGCCCTCGCTATACGCGTAAGGCCTCAACGTCAACCGAGGCCGCCCGTAGCACGTGTGAACGTCCGGAATTCAATTCGCGAGATGAGCCGACTCTGGGACGAATGGCGGCGTGAGTCCCAGAGACGACCCCAGCGCAACGTCGGCGACAGTGTCATCGTTCACTGCCACGGAGACCGACTTTTCTTTCCCTCTGACTGGAGTCTTCTAGACTCTTCTTCTTACCTAGCCGTGTCCTAGCCGTGGCTTGGCTATGACTTTACGACGATGACGGCGTCCCCGTCGACATTAGGAGGCAGTGTAAGCGAGGCAGCGCACAAGTAGGTACCTTGACCTATACCGCCGCCATCGCCCACATTTTCTAACTCCAGATCACGGTGTTGATGCTGTGAGGAGCACCAACGACAATCGACTTCGAGTACTGAGTTACGACAGTCCGCCGTCATAACCACCACCATCAACGACTTTCGTGTTGGATCCCGCTGGCAGGTCGCGTCGTTTCTCTCTCCTACACCGCCGTATCCTCATCTCCTATGCCTTGTCCCTCCGGCAATCGGTGAGCACCATCTGTGCGCTTCCCGTCCATTGAATGAACCTTACAATTCCAACAGCCTACGACGTATGCCCCCACCATCAATAAATTCACAGGCGGAGGAGGGTAATGTCGCAAGAGCAGGGTTGCAGTGACAGTGCTATAGTTGACGACGTGTTCCGGACTGTGGCCATCCATCACGGTGTCACTGCTTCATTCTGCAAAAGTTTATTGAACCTGCTTACCAAGCTATATATAGTAGTAAATTTCGTACTTATCAATTCTACCCTTCAATCGAGTGCATGATTCAGTTACTTGATTACTTGCTTGAACTTTTTAAAGCTTAAGCTGCATAAGGGTAGATGTTGTGATGATGGATGCTTCAAGTTGTGTTAAGATGTCTTTAGATGTCTTAAGTTAAGTTGTATGATGCTATAAGTCTTAAGTTGCTTAAGGATAGATGTCTTTAAACCACATGTCTTAAGTCACCTTTAGACATCTTTGAGCGCCTTTTGCTGTCTTAAGTTTTGTAACAATGTTACGCCAGCTTTAAGATGCTTTTAAAGCTTTAAAAGCTTTTGGGAGCTTAAAGTTTGACGTTCCGTTGACATGAATCTTAGAACGCCTTATAGCATATAGGCCTTTCCTGATGCCGGCGCCCTGGCGCCGAGGAGCAAACTCGCCGCTCCGCTTCGGAACCTCGCACTTGAGCTGGCGGCGAGAACACTGACTGTTACAAAAATGTCAGCGCACATAGAGGTAAGCAAGGTAGGAGACATGCTTGCACGTTCTATTGGGATCATCTGGTCCTGGGCCACCATCGCACACAATTTTACGATTACGGCAGAACAAGCACTCGTGCATGGATTCATTGGTGGAGGATGCGTCTGTGCTGCCCCGGGTAGTAACCTCACATTGAATGCCGTGAACTCGACATGCTTCACAGGAAGACTCTCCTGCAGAGAAACAGCACTTAATCTACAAGGTACCAATGAGCAATTTCAGAAGATATACATCACATGAACATCACCTTTTTATAACGGCATTGGGAGCATGCGTATACTGCGTTAAACGCGACTGGCATATGGTCAATGAAGAGGGAGAGTTACTATGCAGTATTGTAGATGGCTGTAGAAGGACGAGAAGCCTGCACAGCATTTGAAGCAAATAATGGACATCTGAATCATGATGGTTGTTCCAAATACGAGTTGATTGTCAATGTCATCGCCTCCCGAGTCGTCGGCCAAGGTAAGTTGTTCACGTGGGGATTTCGAAAGATGGAAAACAAAGAGAAAGTACATAAGGATTGTGAGGATTTGAAGGAAATTTCGCTTGACAAAGGGAGTAACGGGATATCAGAGAGTCTGATTACGAGGACATCTTGTGAATACGAGGACATCTTGTGAATGCGAGATACCAACCAATCTAGGCATCCTTGAGCCAAGAAAACGCGAAAAAGAAACAGACATATCGCACCTCCAATAACACGTCAACAGGCAGGTCAGTAAAGTTCGCCGCGGCGAGGTACCGCGCAGCTCAAGAATCACGGGGCACCTCAGTTTTCTTGTTGGACGCTGTGGTTTGCCGTCGCATGATGGCGGTCGACTGTCAAGAGCGATCGGGACCAACAATCACAAACAAAGATCATCTCTTCACCGCTCGCCCTGATCATTCTTGGAATGCGATGCGCGGTACATCCTGCACATTGTCCAAACGTTTGTGAACTTAGACAAGCTTTGCCATGAACGCCAAGTACTCGGAAGACTGCTTTGTCCACGGTCCACCAGTGATTTTTGAGGACTTAATTTGATTTGCAGAGACAGCACTGGAATTCCCCTTCAAAGCAGACACTCACGGCACATCCCATCCTTGTCGACTGAAGCGAAAATCCAGCGCGAATTTGGCGCGCATCGTCATTTGATACCCGTCATCACTTGACATCCGTTGGCGATTTGAGTTGCAGTACTTCTCGAAACATGTCGGAGATACTAGAACGCAAGAAAACCGTGAATATTCTCGTCTCCATCCCAATGGTAACGACGTTGGGATGAAATGAACCTCTGGGAAACACTGGGAGGGCCGGAGAAACTATGACGCGCCACAACAATATGGTGAGGTGGCCGAGCGGTTAAGGCGCCAGACTAAGGATCACATTGAGTTTCAATGAGCGAATCTGGTCCGAAAGGGCATGGGTTCGAATCCCATCCTCATCATCACCCCTCAGCCCTTGCCTTTCTTGTGCACCACACTTTTTTGTCATCAGAATCCGAATTTGAATTAGGATCGTGGAAATAACCTCCAGGGGTGGTAAATAACTGTTATTTACCTACCCTCCCGGAGGCCTAGGTTATTTACTGGTTAGAAACGGTTATTTACTGGCACGTGATATTTTCACGTGACCATTCCGCCGGGAGGTCTCCAGGCAAGTCTGTGCCTACTGTGGGTGCTGTTTTCCATCTCTGATGGCCTCAGGCTGTCTCTTGGTGTTCATTACAGATCCATTAGTGTAGTTGAAAACCCTAGGACCATCACAGTACTTGATACTTATATCTTGTTGAGTCTAAGTGTCTAGGAACTCAAAAAAGAAATCTTGCACTGAATTTAACTGTGTGATTTCATGACAAGAAGAAGAATAGTATTAGGTTGTCTGTCTGTATCTGGCTGTGGTGTGGCTCCTCAATAGCAGGAAGCACACCCTTTGAATTTGGGAGCAGAAAGATCACGTGAAAATGTCACGTGGAGGTAAATAACCTACCTCCCCGGCCCTTAGGTTACGAACCGGTAAATAACCAGTTATTTACCGGGAAATAACCTGTCGGCTAACCTAGGTTATTTCCACTACCCTAATTTGAATCTCTACTCTCTAGGGCTATCCAATAGCTAACCCAGACTTCCAAGTGACACTTTGCTCACTGGCTCTGGTCAGACATACATGATAAGTAACCATGAATTCGAGAACCCCAGGTTCGATATTGCGCCACACTAGAAACCCGGTGAACAGATAATAAATGCGAACAGATACTGGGTTGCCGTAGTAAGTAATGAACGTTTTGTTTAACTCGAGGAAGTTTCAGGAAATCCGTATAGTAGGTACCAGACTCGAACTCAAAGTATCCGAACCAGCCAGTCGGCTCAGCGTTCATATATTCAAGCATCGGAAGACGACGGCAAACTCGAGCGTAGACTGCGCCGATTCGCTCAACTGGGCGACATGCTCTGGCAGATGCTTCGTGTTGGACCTGGCACGACACGTTTCGTACGTGACACAGATACAGCAGATCCAGTCGAGTAGGATACCAACCAATCTAGGCGTGCTTGAGCAAAGAAAACCCTCGCACGATCAATAGCATGTCAACAGGCAAGTGAGTACAATTCGCCCCGACAAGGTAACGCGCCGAGAATCATGGGCTTCCTTGTTGGCCGCTGTGTTTTTCCTTCGTGGTCGACTGTCAAGAGCGATAGGGACCAACAATCATAAACAAAGACCACGATCCTTACGCGTCCTGCTGCTTGCCCTAATCCTCGATGCGCGGTACATCCGTCCAAAAGTTTGCGGACTCAGACACGCTTTACTATGAACGCCAAGTACAAAGACTGCTTTGTCCACGGTCCCCAAGTGAACTCCATTTCATTTGCAGACGACGGCATTAACATTCCCCTTCGACACATTGAACTCCCATCCTTGTACAGCTCCTCCCACCGGTAATGAGAACGGAAAATACAAGGGCTTACTTAGTGTAAAAACATTCGAGACACGTCCAAGCACACGATGGAGAATCAAAGCGAAGCAGTCGGATACATCACAAGTACAGTAGTAGCGTCAATCGTTCTAAGTAATTATCATCTAGGCAGTTATCGAAACATCGAGTCGAAATAGCAGTAACAACAGGGAAGGTTCAAATGCATACAGTCAGGTAGAGTAAGTCTAGCGTTCCAGTAGAGTCCAAGTCCAAGAAGGCAACACAGTTCCATCCAAAGTCACAGCGTTATAACAGTAATCAAGGTCGAGAGTCCAAGTTTCATAGCAGGTTCACGTTTGCCGTCCAGGTATCTTTCGCGTCAACTGCACAATCGTACGCCGAGCCTTGTCCGGCGCCCCAAAAGTCTTCACGTAGTCTTCACCCTCGAAGGCATCGTGGAGACCGTCCTCATCGTGCCTGAGGATCAATCAGCTGTAGATGACCAAGAGAACCAGCGAGACAACGTACGCGCAGACAAAATGGTCATCTAGCTCTATCACCGTATATCCTCCC
>QLPD01004142.1:0-15592 GCA_003314085.1 Hymenopellis raphanipes
CAGAGATGTACGGGCATTTGAATGGGAACGAATATCAGCACATTTTTGGTCAGGCCAGTCATGCATACGGTGATCCCTTCCCGTCGTCTAGTAATTCTGACCTCGAAAATGGATCATCGTCGTTCTTCAGCGGCATGGGGGAACCATCGGCCTTCAGCTCGAACGCGTACCAGTCACAAGGTCCTTCAACTAGTATTACTGATGCCAAGCTGTTGGATTTTGGAATGATGATGACAGGTGATTCAGGCATGGACGAGCAGTGGAAGTCCTTCATGCTGGACTCTGGTTTGATCTTGGAGAAACCCTCTCTGGGTTCCTTGTACACTAGGAACGGAACCTCGTAAACGTCCCACTGTTTTGTTTAACTGCATACCATATCGTTATTATATTGCACTGTAGATTTACCACTATTTCCGGCCCGCCATGTACGTACGTGCTCGTGGTCTGTTTCATACACGCGTATTCTAGGCCTCGCTAACCCCTCTCGAAGAGTCTCCAAAATGTCAAATAAGATGGAGGCACGACTCATGTGATCAGAAAGTTATGACTCGATTTGAGGGTATAAAAACCACGACGTTCATGCACAACGGATGTCACCATTCGCCAGGAAATTGTGTAATATGTCACCGAATGCCGCTGGTTCACCGTGAGCGTCTTTCACTTTGAATTCCACCTCCTCTCTGACAATGAGCAGCCCCAAGTTGAATGGCACTGTCCTAATTCACGGGGATGTGAAAGTCCTTCCTCATGATAGACGAGAAGTGGCCCCGTCGATCTCCGTTACCACCAGTTTGTTGATCAAGTTGCTCTTGGGCTTGATCTGACCTCAAACCAGCATTTCGCGCGAACGATCCCGACGAAAGAATCGACAACATCGACGTAAGGAACCCAGAGCGTCATGTGTATTCTCGTTATACCCAGGACATTAGCACTCGCGTCGAGCACATTCTGAGCAAAATCACCGTTGAGTGTTGACTCGGAAGCGGAGTTATCGGATATTAACAACCATTCAATGCAGGATGGGCATGCGCTCACCTACGCATCCGGTTTAGCAGCAGCTTACGCGGTGCGTTCCTTCGTTTTAGTTGACCAAGCGTTAATCCTCAGAATGAATAACGTTGTCAGGCTCTAGTCTTCTACAAACCGAAACGAGTTGCAATCAATGGTGGCTATTTTGGCTGTCATGCCTCCATCGACGTCTACAGGAAAGCCAAAGAGAGTGGACTTGACTTGATTGACCTCGACGACGAGTTTCGACCAGGCGACCTCTGCTGGGTTGAAACACCGTTAAACCCAACGGGTGAATCCAGGTCTGCCTGTTTATTCGTGGCCGTGATCCGCGCTAACAGTTGCCGAAGGGACATCCAGTACTATGCTGATAAAGTACCATCATTGATTGTATCCTGAAAGCTATCTGTTGACACATCGCGCTAGATTCATAAAGTCGGTGGGAAGTTACTTGTCGACGCCACTTTTGCGCCACCACCTCTCCAATATCCTTTCAAATGGGGTGCAGATTTGTAAGATATTCCTAGCGCATGGACTTGGATGTACTGACCAGCCACTGCTAGTATTTTTCATTCCGGAAGCAAGTATCTTGGCGGTCACTCCGACCTTCTTGCGGGTGTGCTTGTTGTTAAAACTCCCGAGGAATGGTATACTGTATGTGTTTGACCTATCATTAGCCTTCCGATAATTGACATGTCACAGTTGCAACACGAGCGGACATACCTGGGCAGTATGATGGGTTCTCTAGAGTCCTGGCTTCTCCTTAGGTCGTTGCGGACGCTTCATTTGCGCGTTTCCCGTCAGTCTCAGACAGCCACCACCCTTGTGAAGTGGCTGCAGACTGTAGCCTCCACTCCCGCTGGCCAAACTTATGATGGCGTACCGGGAGGTGTTCTTTCCAAAGTCTGGCATTCGTCCTTGCAGACCAAAGACAGCCGAGGATTCGAGCCCAAAACACAGTTGGAAGGAGGGTGGAACGCGACCTTTGCGGTACAGGTAGAGTACCCACATTTTTAACCTTTGCTCTGCTGATCAAACGTTTCCAGCTGGCTACAGTTGAACAAGCCAAAGTTTTCCCACACGCTGTTGAGAATTTCGTCGTATGTCCTTGGTTTACTTTACCAGTCTTTTCTGAACATTTTCGACAGGCAGCTACAAGCTTAGGAGGTGTAGAATCTCTGATCGAGTACCGTGCTCGTGCCGATGTTCGAGAAGATCCCCGACTGGTCAGAATAAGCGTAGGTGTTGAAGAACTTGAGGCAAGAAGACGTTTACATGCATGTCGTTCCAAGCTGACTGATGTTTGCTCAGGATTTGAAGGCTGGGTTACGGGAAGGTCTTATCAAAGTTTCTCAGGTGAAGAGCAAGCTTTAGCAGTGGACAGAATATAACTCAATGTAACGACGAGTGAATCTGGAGGACGATTTTGGTCGTCGCACATTTGTTTGGTAACCCGAAGAAGGCTGCTCAATCACAAGCTTCCAATGGACGCTCGGTCCCGATGCCGATCCTCTTGTGTGCAGTGTTCAAAGTTCAGTTATGACTGTATGTACACAGCTGAATTTCTGCAAACCTTTGCGAGGATAGGAAACGTAACTGGTGATTACTGACGAAAATGTGTGGCGTGCCGATACAGATCGAGCCACATAAGCGCTGAGTCCGAATCGGGAACATGTTGGACAGCTTCGAAATTAGCTTCTCGTCCTTCACCATCACGTTCCCTTACCTTGTGGCTTGCTCGCCTGTCCATTCTTTTCTTTCCTACCTTATTGTTTGCCACCATGACCTCCCTGGCCGCTCCCAAGAGGCTCTACATGCGAGGTTAGCATCACAGCGACCGACTGCGAGCCTTTTTCTGACCCATACCGCGCGCTAGACCTCCCAGAGCATATCAGCGACGCCGAGATCAGAAAGGCACGTCTCTGCTACTGTCGCCTCGAATGTCGCGACTAACGCGTGCCACAGGGCCTAGAGTCATACGGTACCATCACTGAGGTCAAGACCATGCCCGGCCAAAGTGCGTCAACGCGTGAAATAGTCTTTGCGGCTAACTAACTACCTTGACAGATTTTGCTTTCGTTGGATTTGCAACAGCCGAGGTTGGACGCGCGCTCTGGTCTATCACGCATGTTAACTTCGTTACAGGACGCTCAGGCGGCTTTAAACCATATACAAAGCAACGATTTTCTCGGAAAACGTGAGTCCCTATTATCGCCATCTCCTTCCACTGGACGCGTCTTTTCAAGGGATCACTGTGGAATTCGCGCACCCTCTCAGAAAGGATTTGATCAACGCCATATCCTCGCCACCCACGTCAGACCGAAGGTTGTTCTTGAAAGGTAACAAAAGTACCCCATCTCAAAGCTTCTTGGTTCACTATTTCGCCATCGCATCCTCAGATCTCCCGGAAACAGCTTCTGCTCAAGACATGAAGGAGGTGATACAAGTTTTTCTGCTAGGAAATGTCGGCTTATGTCTGCCTCCACAGCTTCTGCAGAGATATGGGACTCTGACTGAGTTCAAGCTCATACCTGGACACTGTAAATTTTCATTTTTTCCGTCTTACGCCCTCTCAACTCTTTACCAGCTTACGGCTTTGTTGAATATGCGTCCAAAGAGGCAAGTAATTCGTGAATCAGAAACTCTTACACTATAATTAATGCCATCACAGGATGCGCTCACAGTGCTGCAAACCTTCCAACGTTACAACTTTCTCGGGCACAGTAAGGTCTTGTGCTTTTCGCAGCACTTAGTCTCATGTTCCCATTCTAGACATTACCATCGAATACGCGCACCAGGCTCGTAAATATATTACTGCAAGTTCTCCACCAGAGCCGGCGACCAAGAAGCTTGCACGAGACCGTCTACGGCATAGGTCTACTAAACAGCACGTTATCATCTGTTAATGGATACTGATTGTTGGAATAGACCGGATCAGCGATTTCGAATTATTGTCTCTGGGATACCGCGTCATTTCTGCTGGCAGGTGAGGTCTTTGACAGAGTCGTTTACCTTCAACTTATCCCGGTTGACAGGAACTGAAAGACTTCGGTCGACTCTCTGGCAGGCCGGTCGTGTACTGTGATCTAGAGAGAAAAAGAAACGGAAGAGGGTCCGTTTTCCTCACTTATCTGACCATTCTGTACTGAAAGTGGTGATATTCAGATTCCTGGAGTTCAATTTCTTAGCAGATGCGGAAGCTGCTGTCCGAAAACTTAATGGAAGAAAGTTGGGTGGCTTCAAAGTGACTGTCTTCTTCCCAGAAATGGAGGTTAGTGTTACGATGTCGATACGAGCCACGCCATATGATAATCACTTCACTGCAGGCATCCTTCGGAAATGCCTCAACAGACGACCTTGCGCGATCGCGTCCTTCCTCTCCTCCTCGGTTTGAGGACATCAGTAACACACGCAGCTACTCCCGTCGTTCGCGATCGCGATCACCTGAGCGGTATTCGACACGTTATCTGTCCTCACAAACTTCTTTCTCATCGTCCGATCCGACCTGGCCGCGAACGCCTGAACGCAACTGGACAGAGGATCCTTACTATCTTCAATCATACGACGCCTATCCCTTGGATCCCTACCGCCAGTACGACTCAGTTCGTGATGAAGACTATCACCGACGGAACTACAACTGCAGGACAGCAGAACTCAGCACGTATGACTACGACAAACAGTACTTCTACTCCCGTTATGGGGAGAACTACCATGAACATCTGGAAAATTATTACCGACGACAATACCCCGACAGTCATAGCAGATACGATTACCACTGATAGTAAGACTCTTCCTCGCTGTCACTTCCTGGTCTAAGGTCTTTACAGATGAAACCCTCACTTGCATTACTTTTCTTTTCTCTCAAGGAAACAACTCGGATACCATTGTAAATTACTTATTCCTTAGCGTATACCTGGATAAACACCTCCCCACGCATATCACACGGCCGGAATCTCTTATGATTAGCTCTACTTATATCGATACATCACTTACGGTACTCGCAGTAACAGAATCGGAACTCATTTACCCCCTTTCATCCACATGGTATTGAGAAGATTAGCTTTATCTTCCCAGCCCATGCCTGTCCGTTTTATTTTACCGATTTGAGAAATGAGCACGGCACAAGTCTCGCTCAAGGGATCCGCAAGCGCTTCACTGAATATATCACTGACTTTGAAAGTATGAGAGCTGGGTGATTCAGATGGCGCGAGTAGCCTGATGGAGAAGGTAGGAGGGACAAGAGCTGCAGCAACGGTGAATAGATGTACGAAAGGATTTAAAAACCCTGCAGGAATGGAATGCGACAAGGTTGGGGCAAAAGAGGTTGGAGGATCATATCTGTAGGCATCTTGAGCACGAGTCACACGAGATGGCGATGGTTTACACGCACCGAACACACATCACGAAGACGTTGAAAGCTTTCACTGGAACCTTTCGTTTGAAGACCTCGCCGAATCGGAGAAGGCCGCGCGCGTTACTAGTTGTGCATTCAGGGAAAACGGCTACTGGTCCGTCTGAGGTCTTCTGAATGTCTTCAAGACTTTCAGGATCCGTTGTGATCTCGTCGAACGGCGGAGTATGACCCGTGTAGGAGATCATAGTGAGGAGGGTGACGCGATGGAAGCCTATTATGGGGATCTTGTCGCTGGGCTTTCGGGCGGCGGAGATGTTGGCGGAGCCAGTGCCCGTACGGCGTCCAGGTGTGCGGGAGATGGGGTCGGCTTTGATTTCTTCGGCGAGGGGTGATGAAGCGGGGACAGGTATAACAAATGTAGGATTGAAACTGCAAGATGTTAGGATGGGAGTAAGCAAAATGTTGCATCTCGAACCGGAATGCAAGCCAGACAAGTTCGATCCATGAAGCCCAGTTTGACACGATGAGGTCACCGGGAAGAGGATTCCAAGGTTCCGAGAGACGTCTTCGTCTAAGTTCCATGTAAGACAGCGCAATAACCGCTACACGGACAGCAAACCAACCCTTTATTAGTTCGAGAGACCGTGTCAACGCGTATCCGGATAAAACCAATTATCAAGAGTGCCAGACGCGCAAGGAGCATAGTGAAGAAGCTTGTAATGGAATGGTACAATGGTCCTGTTGATTTCTAAAAACGAAAGTGAACACGCGACTTGAACGACTCTGATTGACAGCTCACCAGAGGCGCACAAAGGATATTCACGACCAGGACATAGATAGCGAGGATGATGAGCACAATTAGAGTTCTCACGACACCCAGTATAAGGCCTAGAGGAGCTAGAGCTTTTGCAAAGACATCGTTTTCACCGGATTGGTGAACGGGCTTGAGGAAAGGCTGAAAGACAGCGGTCACGAAATTTGACGGTGATGGTACGAGTAGAGCAAACCTGCAAGCCCGTTCCGGGATCCTATGTAAGATTCAATATGTTGTACGATGAATTTCGCTGCGCTACTCACCCTATACGCGCTGTACTTTTCCATCGTAAATGTTCAAGTCCAACAGCCGAGCAGCCGGTGGGAAAGCCGACAGCCGTGAACTGCCGGGTTTATGTCTCTTACCCCATCCACCATGGCCTCTGCGAAATCCCCCTCTAGTCTACCTGGCAAAGCCTGGAAATTATGCAAGACAGTAGTCACCACTGCGCTTCGTCGGTACCAGAAACTACATATCTTTGGCAAGGTCAAACACGCTCACGGTTACCACTGAACCATTCATTGATCTGAGCCTTCTATAGACATTTATCTGGTTCCTCATTGCGTTCTATATATGCATGGGTGCGTTAGTCTTGTTTCTGAAGCTTTGTTGGCTCATGCATTACCAGGAGCATTCATTCTTATCGTTACTCCTGGCCGCATCGCACAGTTCCTCTATGATCAAGCCGAGAAACTCGCGCACATGCCTCTGGGCTGGCTAATCCTCGCTGGCACCATCAGTGTGTATTCCGTTGCCGCCTTATATGGCCAACTGAGCCGCGTCGCATAGCCCTCGTCTCTTTCCCTCCCCTCATAGGCCACACCACACTCACTACTCTGTGCGGCTTTGCTTATGGAATGAAGGGCTTCGCGATCGCTTCCACTGCCTCAGTTGTCGCGTCGGCTCTAGTCTTCGTAACTTTGCGCTTCTGCTTCAGTCATCGCCTGCGCCAATGGTCCAACCAAAGCGATAAATGGCAGGCTTTGGAATCGGTTGTTGTAAGCACCATCCACACAGGCCCGTAACGCCTTGGTTCACGTAATACAGCGTGCCAAAGGACTGCCTCTCATCATTCTCATCCGAATATCTCCATTCCCTCCTTGGGTGTATTCTAATTCACTCTTCGCTGTGCGTGTTCCGGCATCCAGCTTGAACTACGTCTCATCCTTGACAGTCCATTGAAGCTGTGTCATTGTGGCAGTTTGTAACGGCAACGCTATTCGTCTTACCGAAAATTCTCCTACATGTCTTCATTGGGTCTCGGATGGCTGCCTTGTCCGATGGTGAGAGTCGCCGACATATGGATACTCGTAAGCCTGTCGCTGTTTGAATACATTCAATGTCCAAGTCGGTGTTTAGAAACCAAAGTCATAAACGGGTTGCTCATAGGAGCTGGAATTTTGGTTGCCATCTTCACGAGCTGGTATGTGGCATCGCTGCTCTCATCAGCGTCTTCCGTTGTCCTCACATACATCTCCTAGGTTGGTATATACTCTTGTACAAAAACACATTCTGGAACTTGAAGGTGTGTCTCCAGAGGTGGATCGAATGGCCGCTGAGGCACTAGAGGAATATGACGAGGGCGCGCCGTTACTTAAACCCGCCGACGAAGAAGAGGATTGAGCATCTACTAGTACAACAAACATGTTACATTTCACGGCCGACTAGATCGTTATTTATCTTGACCAAACCTTGTGTATCGTATCATGGCGTCGATGCCAACATGTATGAAGGTCGCGAGCCGATTGAGGCTGTTGGTAACTTCAGTTGACGAGCCGGAGTATTATGAGGTACAAAAGCGGAGTGTGCATTTCAATTTATCGCTTTGCCTTTTTCGAAGGACCAACCCCAGAAGGGGTGGAAAGCACACTGCGCTTCTTCGCTGTACGAGAGTAATGTGCTAGTACCCATTCACGTTCCGCCTCGGTCTGTTCTATGGTCCCTTGGCGGATCTCATAGGCTTGGAAAGAGTTGGTGAGAGGACATGTAGGACGATGTTGGATGAACTTACGCTTCATCTCAAATCGAGGCCCAACCTCTGCCAGTTGCACCTGTCGTTGTGCTTTGACGAATACATGATGTCTAAAGGCCGTTAGAAGCGTCGGTATAAAGAGCGTGGTAATGCTTACCGGAATGATATGAAGTCATCCTCGTTGGCGAAGGTCATAACTCGTTTACTGTCTTCCTTGGGAACGGGAAATAGGTACTTGAGGACGTCACGTACACGTTCACCAAGTGCTGAAGAGAAGTTTTCGAATATTAAATGAGGGTACTGTTCGGAGACGGTGGAATTTTGGTAGGTTGCAATGTCGTGCCGTAAGGAGACATTGCTTAGGGTGAAGTAAACTGTGGGACCGTGGGGGAAGTGGGAAACAATCATGGCATCTATTCTTAACATTAGTGCGTTACTGCCAGAATGGAAGTATACGAACCTGGTTTTCCTCGATGTTCATGTAGGACGATGAGATCTGTCACATCATTTGCTCTACAAGCATCTGCGAGCTCTTTGACAACGTAGTTTCCTCGATTTATTCGGTGTGAATTGGGAAAGACAAGACGCATTTCCTATGAACATGAATAGACAATACAAGGACACATCGGGTCGGCGAACCTTTGAAAACTGTAATAGCTTGGATGAGGGATCGCGAGAGGTGGTTATGACGATTTTTGGGTCTGCTATGCCCGCTCGGGAATACTCATTGTCAATGTGAGTTGTGGGATCTAGAAAACATAAGTCAATGCACAGATATTTTTTCAAGCTTACCAACCGGTCTGAGCTTCGTCAAACTCGAGTTCTTTTCCGAGCCGTTTGGCGTCCTTTCTCATCTCGGTCGGCAGCGATTTTCCAGAGCCCAGTGCATCCTTCAGGACTTGTTTCCGCTCGAATGTCTGTCGCTCCTGCGCCTCCAAGGATTTTTGGTATACATATGACCTCCGTTCGCGTATTTGTCTTCGAAGCTGCTATATTGTTGAGTAGAATGCGATAAAATTGCTAAATACTTACCATCTTCGGTGGTAAGAGCTAAAAAAATGCCGGCACGTGGCGAAAACTGCTTTTTAGTACGTCCATCATGGTGCAGAGCTACCTGCGCCATGGCCCGACGCAAGCATTCGGTCTCATCTGCAGCTCATCATCCAACGCGGTCTATGATGGCAAACTAGCTTATGTCCCCGCCCTTGAGGATGTCCTCGTCTGGGACGTGAAAAAAGGACAGATGGTCAGTCTGCAGCTTCCCAACTAATAAAAGGCTCTGATTTGGTCGTAGATCGCAATGTGGCATGAAACTGGACATCGAGCAGAAGTTACTTGCATCGCGCGGTCGCCCCAAGCACACGTTTTCGCGGTCGGATACGCTGACGGCTCCATTCGACTCTGGAATGCAGCGGATGGATTGGTCATTGCCACCTTTAACGGCCACAAAAAGGCTGTCTCTGCTCTTACTTTTGACGAGCAGGGAGCACAGCTCGCATCTGGTTCACAAGACACTGATCTCATTCTCTGGGATGTTACCGCTGAAGCAGGTCTATTCCGGTAAGTTTACTTGCCTTTCGCTTTTAAACCATCCTGAATCGCGTTCAGACTTCGTGGACATCGCGATCAGATCACTTGCATTCGCTTCCTGAGACCCTCAGAAAAATACCCTTCCACTTCCAATACCTCTCTTGCCGGTTTTCTAGTCACCATCTCAAAGGACACCTTCATGAAAGTCTGGGACTTGACGACACAACATTGTATTCAGACTGTCGTCGCCCACCGCTCTGATGTCTGGGCTATGGACATCGATCCAGCTCAGGAACTACTCTTTACTGGCAGCGGAGAAGGAGAGGTCAAGGCATGGAAAATTGATCACGATACACTACTCGAAGGTTTAAAAGAGACGGAAACCGGCGAAGCAAGTACCCTCTCACCCTACTCAATCTCCGTTCTAACATTCTCCCAGGTTTCCAAGTTAATAACTCCCTTCTCCAGCTTGCCATTATCCTCAACGCAACGTGTCGCGCAAATCGCTTTCCACCCTACGGAGTCCTATGTTGCCATTCAGTCTCACGATCGTTCCGTCGAGGTGTTTAGAATACGAACCGAAGAAGAAGTTCAAAAAAAGCAAGCCAGGCGTAAGAAGCGAGCCAAAGAAAAGAAAGACAAGGCAGGCAAAGAGGCACCTGTGGACGAGGAAGATAACGAGGTCAAACTTGTAGACTTGTTCACTCCTCACGTGGTTATACGCGCAAACGCCAAAATCCGATCGTTTGATTTCTCTGTTGACCCAACGTCGGCGAAAGGGGGCGTCCAGGTAAGCCTATAATGTCGCGACGTGACTATTCACTAGACACATACTCAGATCCTTATGGGACTTGCCTCGAATGCATTGGAAGTGTATAATATACCGGCACCTTCAAAGTCGAAGAACGCGCAACCGGAAGCCAGTCGGTTGTTCTCTATCGACCTTCCGGGCCACCGAACAGATATAAGGTCTCTCTCTTTGAGCTCTGATGACCAACTGTTAGCATCGGCTTCAAATGGTACGTACTCGGGCTCGTGCTCGTGCTCCTGGCTCACTACTGCTCAGGCTCTGTCAAAATATGGAACATGAAGACGACATCATGTATCCGCACCATGGAGTGTGGCCACGCCATCTGTTGTACGTTTCTTCCAGGTGATCGGCATGTTCGTTTCAGACCTATTACGCTTATCCTTTATGTTGACCGCATCATTCAGGTTGCAGTTGGCACGAAGAGCGGCGAAATCCTCATATACGATGTTGCTGCATCAGCATTGATGGAAACCATAAGTGCTCATAGCGGTACGGTTTGGTCTCTACATGTACGTGCGGATGGGAAAGCTTTGGTCAGTGGCAGTGCCGACAAGGATGTCAAGTTTTGGGAGTTTGGTCAAAAAGCACCTGCTGAAAGCAGTGTAGGTATTTCCTCCGACGTTCCTAACTTCATATTGACCAAGCTTATAGAGTCATAGCGGTAACACTCTAACCTTAACGCATATACGGACTCTCAAGATGACGGACGATGTACTCGCTGTGCGGTACAGTCCTAACGGCAAGCTACTGGCGGTGTCCCTGTTAGATTCGACTGTAAAAGTCTTCTATCAAGATTCGCTGAAATTCTTCCTATCGCTGTACGGGCATAAGGTTTGTTCGCCATACTCTTTACTGGCTCTATTGCTCACCTCTGAATTCCAGCTTCCTGTTCTATCGATGGACATCTCACACGATTCGAAACTAATCGTCACATGTTCTGCTGACAAGAATGTGAAGATCTGGGGACTTGACTTTGGAGACTGTCACAAGTCAATATTTGCTCACGACGAAAGTGTGATGCAAGTGGCATTCGAGCACCAATCCCACTACTTCTGGACTGTCGGCAAGGACAGTATGCTGAAATATTGGGATGGGGATAAGGTTCGTCAAGTGTCGCACATTCGAATTCAACCTTGATCTACATTTACAGTTTGAGAACATCCAAAAGTTGGAAGGACACCATCGGGAGGTGTGGGCCCTAGCACTCAGCCATCACGGGAACTTCGTTGTCACTGGTTCGCATGACAAGTCGATTCGTGTCTGGGAGAAACTTGAAGAGCCGGTACGTTGCATTACGCCAACGAGACGCACACTTTACCTTACACTTCTCTAGCTCTTCTTAGAGGAAGAACGCGAACGCGAACTGGAGCAACTGTACGAACATGACATCGCCGATAGCCTTAATCGCCAGAACGACGGTGAAGGATTGGCTGATCAGGCAGAAACTACTGCGGTGTCAAAGCAGACTGCTGAGACCCTTATGGACGGAGAGCGTATCATGGAAGCCCTGACCTTGGCTGATAATGAACGCCGGATATTCGCGGAGTATGAGGAGTCTATGGCTCGTTCGGCACCTGACGATGCCATGCGATTACAGCCCCCGCCGCGCAACCCCGTTCTCGCCGCTTACGACCTTGAACCAGAGGCGTACGTTCTCAAAGTAGTCGAGAAGGTGCATAACACATCATTACACGACGCGTTGCTCGTGTTGCCGTTTGGTAAAGTCGTGTCTTTGATGAACTACTTGAACATCTGGGCGCAAAAGGTCGGTAGTAACACCTCGTCAATATGTAAGACCTGACACGATGACTGTAGGAATGGAACATTCTCCTTGTTTCACGGATACTGTTCTTCCTCCTCCGCACGCATCATCACCAGATTGTCGCGAATCGTATAATGAGAACCGCGCTCATTCCGCTTAGAAAGCATCTACGTGCGGCGCTACGACGACAGAAAGATCTCATTGCATATAATATTGCTGCGTTACAACACATGCGTCGGCGAAATGACGATGAGAGGAATGTTCGGTTCTTTGAGGAGGAGGACATGGACGAGGAAAGAATACGAGCAAGGATTTCGGAAGGCAAGAAGCGCAAGCGCGTCGCTCTACAAGCATAAATATGGTGACTTTTCGGGAATGCCAAAATGAGTACAGATTGTCAATGAAAAGATAGAAGTACACAGATACATGGTGAATTTGTTTATGAAGGGTAATTGTCGTTGTCGGTGGTACAGAATATCTTGGTGAAGAACCGGGGATCGTGGATCAGTCCGATTACCTTGTCGATTATTGCCATGTCTGCGCGACGCCATGAGCAGAGTAAGCGGCGAAGAAGGAAATTGCCCGCACCTATATCTCCAGGCATATGTATAGCTATGAGCATGTTCATACGGCCTGGTTCGGTGACTTTCCCAATGATCTCGTAGAATGTTTCCGTGACTTGCTCTCCCTGTTGTGACACGCGTTGATACGAGTCCGTTACGGCTAGCATACGAGCTTACAACTGCAAGTTTAACGATGACCTCGCCGCCATCACTAGCCTCGACTGTCACTGTATCCGCGTCCGTGTTTACCTGTAAGAACATGAGACGGTCATCAGGCGACACGAAGCTGTACATACCGTTTTTATTTTGCACGGAAGGCGCACAATTTGACCGACAAATTGTTGCATAAGCGCGGAATTGACGCGAGGGTTGTTTTTTTCCATTCTGATGGTGGTGGTGGTGGATCAGAGAAAAGACACGGTGTGACGCCAATGGCCATACATCACGGCACATGACCCTCACGTGTGTGGCGACTTCGTGTCACGATTGACGAGATACAAGACTATTGTAGCAAGGTTAAACCCTCTGCTCAGTTATTGAAAAGGGTCATTCATGAAAGATTTCATGTTCCAAGATTATTCACCCGCAAAATTTGATAGAGATGCGGTCGATTGTGGACACAACTTAGTTCAAGTACTACTGCTCAATGAGGCACTCCACAGCGTCAGCCTGAAGCTGGTTGACTGCATCGATGACTGTCTCCTTCAAGTGCGCTATGGTACAGGCAAGCACGGTTGCCGGTAACAGTCAGCAGATAGGCGGCTGTAATTCTTTTAGATCATGATGACCTCCATGACTGAACCTCGGAGCTGAGAGACGTCAAGTTGAACAGCCTCCTTTACGAACATCCTAGACTCGCATTGCATCTAACCCGATTGGTCTATTAGATTGTCCCCTTGAGTGGCATACTGGCTTCGAGGAATTAGGTGTACTTCGCTTGGACACTCCAAGTCCCTATCTTCAGGAATACCTCTTGGCAGCTCCCCTCAACGAGACAGCTGTCCGCATAAACTATATATTGCTGTATATTTGAGGGTCGATAAAACAAGTACTCCAAGCACTGCGAATACCCTTAACAATAGTCTCAGCGTCAGCGACTGTAAAGAAGGCGAAAAGAGGATCGTACATTGATTACTGGCTGTGCACGTATGCAGAGACTCGCATACTGTAGGTTGACGATTTACCGTTTATCCTTGACCTGTCCATCAAAACCCAGTCAGTGAAGCATTCAACATATTCGAAATGACTTGCCACCACATTGTCCCAATGAGTCTGAGTGAACCCCGACGTAGTTGTGGTCTGAGCTGGAGTAGTAACCGTCGGTGAACTAGTAGTAGTCGTGGTTTGTCCCGGGCCTGTGGGCTCATCGAAGAACGCCAAATCACTCGCGTCCTGCATTCCCCGAGGCCACACAGTCGCCATCTTCGAATAACCTTGATCATTAGGATGCACGACATCCGACATATCTGCACTGGTCAGGATATTCCCCATATCACCTACCAACACTTTCTTGCCCGCATTTCGTCGCATCGCCACAACAGCAGGAATCGCGGCGTTGTAAGCTACGATACGCGACTGCGTAGTGCTGAACGTTGAGAATATAATCTGGGCGACGATAAGTGTGCCGTTCGAACTCGCTGTGAAAATCTGGTCGATGAGACTTCCTAGTCTCGCAGGTGCATTGGCTATATCGGAATTCAGCGCCAGTGAGGCTTTCACTCCAGCATCGGGCGTGATTTGAGCGATAGTGAAACCAATGAGACGATGAAGAACGTTACGGTAGGCATTACCGTCGGAGCTGCCGATACCAAAGGTAATCGAGTCTATGGAGGCAGTGAGGACGAAAAGCAACCGTCGCGGACATACCCCCCAAAGGCAGGATCACCAATTTTTTACCATTTTGACGTGTTATAAGTGACTCTACGGCAAGCGATCGGACGACATGAAAGGTGACAAAGAGGGCGAGAAGAAGCTGAAAGGGCTTCATCGTGAATGCTGTTGGAATCCAAGCCATCTATCAAATCCAAGGTGTAAGAACGCCTGGTGCACGTCGGTAAAATAAACACGCAGTCGCATTTAAGAAAGAATATACGACCATCCCGGAGTGAAAGGCAAGAAGTCGGAGGCAGGTGTGCAAGTTATTTACCTACAAATAGGAACTATCCCAGTGTCCACCTCAAAGCAACGTCGTAATTCTGCCCAAGAAAATACAACTCTTGACTTATGCGGTCAGCTTTTGATCAAGCTTAGCGAAACCCTCGAAGAACGAAGTGAATAAATCGATCGCGGCTTCGACGTCATGAGATCCTCCAGTCTCTCTAATGGAATGCATCGACAGCATACCCATCCCGATATCAACTGTTCGCATGCCAATAGTTGACAAGTGAGGCCCTACAGTGGAGCCACAAGACCTAAAGGTAACATTATCAGAAGCAGGTTAACGCAAGAATGAAATCAAAATCTCACATGTCATTCCGAACTTCATACTCCTGAACTTTCCCGCCCTTTTTCTCGATTAACTGCTTGACCATGAACGTGCTGACCGCATCGCTGGTGTAACGTTGTTTGGCATTCGTTTTAATAACAACGCCACCGTTGATAACCGGCGCATGATTCTCTTCGTGTTTCGAAGTGTAATTGGGGTGGATAGCGTGCCCCATGTCGCAGGAAATTAAGAAGGATCGAGCGATAGATTCGGCCATGGACTCCGGCGTAGGAGATAGGCGGCTTAGAAGAGAAGGAACAAGGTTGGATTCTGCTCCCGACATAGACACACTG
>QLPD01004147.1:0-76387 GCA_003314085.1 Hymenopellis raphanipes
TCTGAAGTCGAGACGCCGGAACATGCCATTCTTGTTTGCAAGGCCGATGATGACTTACACCGCCAAAGTAGTTACAGGCGGATCCCAGATTGATCGGGCATGTGTGACGCGAGTAATCAAAGAAGCTGAGTGCGGCCCATCAACGACGTAAATGCCAGCCGATTTGACAGGCGCGTCTCGCCAGCTGGCTGCCAGCCGTGGCTGAGAATGGGAACCATATATCAGAATAATCTTATATCCAGTTAAACATGGTGAAACCAGTAGAATGTCATTGCCAACCAAAATAGCATGCAGAGACATTCTGAGAGCACCACAGAGGAAACTACAGATATCAAACTGTTCTCAAATAGAATTCTTATATATCATTACCACCGATGAATATTTGAAGACTGATTCCGTCCAAGTTACCCAAGCCCAAATTGATCACGACGGCATCACGTGCATGTTGGTTTAATTTTGACCGAATTGAAACTCCGCTCCGCAACACGTCCTTGTCTTCAACCACATTCTCTCTGGCCTGGAATATGGACAGCGGCGGCTCTTGTTGTCAGGGAAGGCGATGACTAGGACAGGGACAGCCAGGACAAGGATGACGATGTGCAGCAACGACGACGATGCACACCAGGACGAGGACACGATGCAGCGAGGTCAGGACAAGGACGATGCGCGGGCAAGGACGACGGCGATACGCGGGCAAGGACGACGACGATGCGCAGCCAAGGACGACGATGCATGACTAGGACGAGCACAGCAGGACGAGTGACGATGGGTGACCAAGACGAGGACCACGATGTGCGACCAGGACGAGGAATGCGTGACCGGACGAGGATAACGATGTGCGACCGGACGAGGATAACGACATGCGACCGGATGAGGATAATGACCCGCGACCACCCGCCTCGGATAACGATTCTCGACCATGCCGAGGGTAACGATGCCCAAGACGAGGACGGCGATGCGCAACCCGGTGCGACCAGATGGAGGACAACGATGTGCGAGGTGAGAATGAGGACCACAACGCGTGAAGACGAGGTCGGTGGTGCACGGCCAGGACGACGGCGCCGATGATTTCCATCCGATCCTATTCTTAGTAATTGCACTTGTAACCATCTCTCGCCTTCTCGCCTTTGCCCACAGTGATCCTCTTAGTGTTACTCTACTTTCTTTATGCCTACTATGTAGTTGTGTATCTGTGCTTGTGAATTGACTACTTTTAAAAATTCCTTTGGTGTGAGTGGTGAACATAAATTGAATTCAGAAGAACAGTGTAAATACTGGTGGGTACCCAGATGGATGAAGAGCATGAATCTACCTGTCCTGCTACCTGTTTGCCAGCCCACTCTGGGGACACCATGGACCTATTTGTCCCCAAACCTGGAATCCAGCTGTGGCGCGTGTGACTGACACTTGACAGTGACATGCGGATCAGCAATGGCTATCACGTTGAGGTTACGTGTACAAGCTTTGGCGGTGTAGTGGAACTCAGAGAGGCGGCGCTCCGCAAAATCGCTGTGGAACTGCCAGCGTTAGGTCTTACACCACGGCTCTTGGAGGATCATAATGCGTTGGAGGTTCTTAAAGCCATGATCTTTCAGGACAAATGTCTGCCGCTGGTGGCCAAGTTGGTCTTTGACGTCTCTGAGCTGTACAAAACGTATGAGCTCCCTCGCCCGAAGCGGGGTGTCCCTCTGCCGGTTCTCCGCATATGGAAGAGACGCATACCAGGCGCTAGACCTACCGTGTCTCGCCCGCCAGTATTCGCAGGTGAGAGCGACGATGACAGCGACTCAGACTATGTACCCTAGCACACCGTGGACATTATATGTTACTTGAATATATTTGCATGGATTACCTTCGGCGACTGATGTTAAGTCAGTATTCGGAGCCTAGAGCTCTTGACTGTGTGCCAGAGGCCTGCGGCGACCTTCTTAAATGCGAAGATATCCCCGCGAGTACTTAGTACATAGGTGGAAGCCGGATCTCGCCACTCATAACGCTTTCACAACCGGCCGTTCCTAACGGGACCGCTTGCCGGATTCTACCTACCTACCTACCTACCTTGTCATCTATCTCTTTTGCTTTACAAACTCAATGTCTTGCTCATATCAGTGATCACAAAGGACACTGTAGAATAAGTATATATTTATGTAAGTACATGGGATTGAGACAGTCAGAGAGGGCACCTGTTACTTAGTTTTATACTGGTGTGATAATGAGTAGCAAAGAGCAGTTTCAGAGACAGCATACCTCAAGTCTCTTCATAGCACAATCTTCTTCTGGTGTAACTCGATTTGCTGCTGTAGCTCGGCTACTTGAGCTTTTGCTGCTGCAAGCTGGGCTTCTGCTTCCTTAACTTGAAGTAGAGCCTCCCCCAGCTTGTTTATATCTCGCTTCCTAATCGCGTCATCGACCAAGCCCGACAGAATGGCTCGAATCTCATTAGAAGCACCAGCAGCAGCCATTTTCGCTGTAGAAATAGGGGATTGCATGAAATCATTGTTTTCAGTTGAAGCCAGAAGTGAATAGTCCTTCTTGAGGGAAGAAACGAGGTTCTGAATGAGAACCGCATCCACTCTAGCTTTCCGCATGTTGTCGCTGATGGTGGTGATCATCGAATCGATGGTTACGCCGGGACCGTTGGGTACAACAAGCCTGCAGTTGTCGTCGACAAGGCGAAGACCATAGATCTTGCCACGCTTCGCGAAGCCAGGGCCCTCTTGACAAGGAGGATCACCAGCCATACTGTGAGCCACGGCAAAGTAGGTGGAAGCCCACTGCATGCACATGTGGTGAAAGACGCTGTACTCGTGAGCAAGTTGTGTAATGGAGGAGGCCAACGCAGCAGCGTGGATGATGTCCAGCTTTTTCCGAATGGAAAACTCCTGCACCAACTCATAGTCGGTGCCGACCGCAATCGCGAGTCTGGAGACGATTTTGACGCTACCGTGGTTGTCGGCGGTTGTACCCCTCAAGACTTCGCGGGTGATCTGGTTTAGGCCCCACCTGACACATTGTCAATGCCTTTGAATACAAGATGGAGGCCAAACACTGACACTTCCTCCCAGTCCTCTGGGAGCAATTTGAATAGCTCCAATCGTATGAACCGTTCGTCCTTCTCCGAGAGCATGTGTAGCACAATGATTTCATGAGCAAGGGAACCTTTCTGTCGATAATGCGCGACAGAAACGATATCACAGCTCTCCAGATCGGTGAGTCGGTGCGGAGAGGAGTATTCTTGACTCGTAAAAGAACTGCGCCACTGAGCGATGGTCGAGCTCGCACGGTAGATGGACACAACGGTAGGGATGGGATAATGTGCTTCCATTACCCAACAAATTTTCTCGGGATTGTAAAACAAATTGACCAACCAAGACATGCTGGTGGTTGGTGGCTGAGAGGGATAGAATTGGATCGATCATCGACGAACTAATGCTACTACTGTATTTATATTCCCCCACAATTTGAATACTCGTAACAGCCATCGGAATTGTTGTAACTTGGTTGTAACTAACTGTAAGTCGCTAAGGCTTGAACGCTTGAGCTTTGAGCTGAACCGTGAACAGCTCCTTCGGCCTTCGGCGGTACGGTGCCGAGCTTTGGTCAGCGGAACGTGACCTACTTAATTCAACAAGTCGGCTTTCTCCGAACCAGCTCCCAACTCAGCGACGACCTCTAAACGCGATGTATAAGGACTCTACTTCCTGTCTTTACTTTGTTGTTTAACCCCTGACGAATTTCCTCATGATGAAGTAGCGACCTTGCTCGCGTGGGGGTAGATCAACCTGTACAGCTTCGTGAGGCCTTTGACAGCCAAACTGGTTCTGCGAAGTCGAAGCGCATGTTGACAGAATATTGGATTAATGATGTGGGCACTTCCCAGGTCTCACCACGTCCACCACCGCATCCACTGCGGCCGTCGCCACCGATTTGGTCTCTTCAAATCGTCTTCCTATCATTGGTGGCATATGGACTGGTCCAAGCTGGTCAGCTCGGAAGACAGTATCGAGGACCTCGCTTCACAGTGCAGGGTGGTGTTAAGGTCCTCTCCTTCCCCTTGGAAAACTCTTGCATCTGGACTCGATCCGCGACTCGCTCAGGCGGTGATGGACATTTTACAAACTGTGCGCGGCCAACGTTTTTTGAATTCTAGAGATTCGTGCTAACATCTCTCGGACACAGGAACTGGATTTGGACGACGTGTCCCGTTATCGTATGAAATGCCTGAGGTGTCTGCGTGTTCTCGGGGAACGGTATGACGTTGTACCCTCGTCTTTCTTCTGTCAGAGTGCGGAAATCTTTGGGGACCATCCAGTGCGTGGCGGGGGATTTGCGGTTAGTTATTTTCGATTGCCAAATTGCTGTATTTGACGGATTATTTCCCAGGACATCTGGAAAGGCTCCATGACGCAAATTACCATTGCCTTCAAGGTGTTGAGAATCTTCGCTGACGGTCACAATGCCAGCGGGCTGTTCAAGGTATGTCTCATATTAACTGGTGCTGCGTGAAGCAGGCTGAAGAAGCGACCGATGCAGAACTGTTGCCGCGAAGCTCTGCTCTGGCGGCAACTGCGCCACCCGAGCATCCTTCCCTTCTTCGGGGTCAGCGATAAACTCTTTGCTCCACGTCTCTGCCTGATTTCACCTTGGATGGACAATGGGAGTCTCGTGGAATTCCTACAGAGGCATCCAGAGCATGATCGCATGAAGGCTGTACGCGTACTCCAAGCCTAAGCCGTGCTACCGAGGGCTAAACTTACCTCAGATACTTGAAATAGCGGAAGGCATCCAATACTTACACGATCTCGATCCCCCAGTTGTTCATGGCGATATCAAAGGAGTGAGCTCGTGTTCTGATTGTTGAAGCCTGTTGATTTACCTCCCAGCAGGCCAATATTCTCGTCCAGAACGATCTTTCTTGTTGTCTGGCAGACTTCGGTCTCGCTCTCATAGCTGAATCACTTTCACCGGGCAGCTCTGCAATGGAACTTCGAGGCTCTCTTCGATGGCTTCCCCCCGAAATGATGAGCTTTTCATTGTTTCAGAACAATTATTTTCCTGCGCTGGATGTATACTCCTTCGGGTGCACGATTATCGAAGTACGTGATTAAATTTCACAGTTATGCAACTCACCAATAGCTCTGTTTAGATATATACCGGGAAGCCACCATTTTCGCATATAAAAAGGGATACAGCAGTGATAACCGAAGTCCTCATTAAGAAGGAGAAACCTCCTCGACCGTCGAGTGATTTGTTTCCTTCGGACCAGCTATGGACCCTGGTTATGTCGTGCTTGTCTTTTACCGCAAATGAGCGGCCTACTACTCACAGTGTCATTTCGTCATTGAAGGACCTCGATAGGTACATAGGGAATATCGATGGGCCCGACGGCGCGCTGGCGTTAAACACTACATCCTTTGACTCATACCGCCGCACCACTCCACCCTCTCCCTTCTCTCCCTCTAGTGTGTCTATATCTCACGATGCCCCCACTCCGCGATCGTTAACGCGTCGTTCATCGGACTCAGCATCTTTATACGCATTGCCGCAGTTCCATCACCCGTTATACACGCCTAGAATGCCCGATTTCTTTGTATCAAACGGCACCTTCGACATCCCCTCACCGTTCCATGTGGACACGAACATGGACCTCGGAAGTCTATTTCTCTGGCACATGTCTGCTCACAGCTCCGGATTTCGATCTGATTACGCGTCGCGCTCCGCCGCTTTCACGTCACCCCCCGACGAAGACCATCTCAGTCCGTACGCCATCACTCAAAGCACCTGGAGCGTCCTAACGCAGGAGCATCCCATTCTCGGGGACGCTCCCCCTCTTGAACGCGACCAGGGAATATTAAGCCCCTTCCAAGCGCTTCCTCAGGATTCTAGTGTTCCCAGCACAATGCAATTAGCACGTCTCTTTGCCGAGGACAACCCTGGGTCGTACATGTCCTACCCTTTCAACAAGGACACCAGCTGGATGAATCCGGGAGGGTGGCTTGGTGACTCTGAGAGAGAGCCTAACGCAATCAACGAGGTCCGCCCGAAACGCAAGAAACGCACCTACAAGTGCAAAAAATGCAAGCAGACATTCAATGATAGGCGCAAGCTGATCAGTGAGTCCTCCTTTTCGTCCGCGTTTAGTGCGTCTCTGAAGCCCAACCTAGAGCACAGGAAATCGCATCCCGAACCCGCATCATCGTTCGAGTGCAAATATTGTCCTGACAGTTTTAGACGCAAGAGTGCGCTGGCGCGCCATGTCAGGGTGCGACACAATGACCAGACTCGGACGGTTGACTCGGAGAGGACATCTGACCCGTAGCACAGTCGCATACGGTATGCGCCTGCATATGTGCATCTGGCGGAAAAGTCGACTTTGGGGTTTGAAAGTGAGTACTATGGTAGTGCCCCAGATGAATACCTGTGACCCCGCGACAACTGACGCGTCCCACACACTCGTTGTCGGAACACTTTTTGAACGTGGCGCACTACGGCTATTCGCGTGAATTATAGATATCTTTACTTAGATGGCCAAGTACTGTACTACGTGGATAATTCTTCAGTAGAGTGAAATTACAAAACAATTCTTGCTACAAAGGTATGCTAACTTGTGTCTCAATGATGAGACAAACAACATAGTCAATACTCACATGTATGTTGCCAAAGAGCCAGCATCAGAATCGAGACCGCTACCTAAAGTTGGTATGGCCACACCTCCGCACACTGTCCATCAAGAATTTACATGTAATTTACCTGGTAATTTACTAGTAAATAAGTGGCATAATCTTCCGTCACCCCACCCTATGGTGCGGGTCACCATCCAATCGTGACCTTGCCCAAGGGAGAGCTTATGCAGTCTCCTCATTCTTATTCCCAACGACAGCAATCTTCATTTCCCACATGCGCATGCGACCCCTGGTCAAGCCTTGGAGGCACAGCATCTTGTGCATCCCGAGGAAATCACAGCGACAAACGCCCTTTGAGAGCTCCTCCTGGGCATTCCCGCATCTCAAATAATACGCGCGGTTAATCTCCTCGCGGTCGCGGCTCGTAACGTCCTCGCACCAGTAATGTCTGTTGTTTATGGGAGCCGTAAAGTGCTGGTGGAGGGCCATGACGATGTCGTAAACGGTAACACCATTGTGAACACTGGACCGGACATCGATATACCACGGGTAGCGCGGATGGTACAGGCGCATAAAGGGCGCAGAAGGGGTTGTGGCGAGCTGGTAGAGGTCGATCTGATTGAACACGCGGCCAAGGTATGGAAAGAGGGTGGTTTCAGTTCCTTGCAGAGGGTTATATCGAATATCCATGTTTATCGGAGGACATGTGAGTGAATATTGGAGGAGCGGGTGTAGAGCACGCTTGATGGGATCAGGGTATTCTGTAACGGACTAATTGGATTGGTTCATATCGGAAAAGGAACGCGCGAAGAATCACCTTTGACATCCGAACGGTTCTTTGGTGCGGCCACCCGCTTCAACAAGGAGGGATGGAGCTCAAAATCTTGTGACCAATCTCGTGGACGCTGGGCGACATTGACTTCAGCTTCAGCATGATTGTTGGTAATAATAGTATCACATGGGTACCACCCGTCGTCTATGGCTTTTCTCCTGCCAATCGAAAAAAAACGTCTATGTTTTTTGTGAAGTGGCGGAGAAAGAAGCGGGGCGTTGGCTGGTCCTGGCATGGTTGGTGCCGCAGACATAGATATGTTCAGCTCGTCGATGGTAGTATACGATGTTGATGCGTCAGCGTCTAGCACTTGCGAATGTTGGTACAATCGAGCAATACCTATGCCATGATATCAGTTCTTCGGTCATCCAAAGATCCATTAATTACCATGGAAAACGTTAATGGTATGGCCTTTGAGCACTTCTTGAAAGAGTAGGTCTTCATCATCATCAGTCTGGAAATTGGAATTCTCGTTGACGACGGATATCCAAGCTTCGTCATTGACCACTGCAACATTCGCATCCGTCCGCTGCATCGTAAGTAAGAGGGACACCATAGGTAAACTGATGAAAACGTACCATCGACAGAATGTGATTAGCTATCCGAGACGAGAGATTCTGCAGCTGAGAAATTTGTTCAGAAAAGGTTGATAGAGTGGGAAGAAACGTACTGTATCAGGATACGGTGGGAACCGACGGACTTCGACATCGCATTCTGATGAGTCTGCACCATCCATCTCGCCATCCGAGTCAGTTTTCAGCGCCAGTCCATCAGTGGCTAGGTGTGTATCGGAATGCGAATGTCCGCTATGTCCAGAGGAAGAGGAGGAACTTGTGGAATGAAAGGACATAGAGCGAGGCAAGGCGGGTGATTGCCCGCCGATCCGCTTGTATCGCGAACCTTCCGGCACCTCTGTGACTTTGACCTGTATCGCGCGCCGAAGAACAGTTTCCGTCACGGATATCGCAATGCCGCGAATGAAGACGCATTGGTTCTCCAAGTTATGAGCTGTAATGTAACTGGGCGGGAAGCAACGTGTCACCGGCCCACAATCCGCACTCCAAGGGGAGTATAGAGTGATGCCCCTCTCCGCAATCCCTTCTCGGGTTTCATCGGCCTGCGAGACTGCGGCTGTTGCCCAGGAGCAACATTTATCGCAATCGTTCACTAAAAAGAGAGAGCCATTGGGTGCGCTTCGGCCTAAAGTGTCGTTGGCATATTGGTACCATGCTATCGCGTTTTTGCCCGCGTATGTCTCGTAGATGGAGGTATCCTTGGCTGCGTAGCGGTGCACGCCATCAGGGAGCATTAACACAGCAGCTTGCGCTTTCCTGGTACTAAATTGGAAGCCCCCGCCAAAGATACTGTTATGGCTGTTAACATGAGATGACGAGCAGAAATTGAAACCTTACATCGTATCCGCAGATCCCTCCTTGTTGAGGGAGTTTTCGGTGACATGAGCGCTTGTGATGGAGGACTTATTGTCGTGTATGAAGGAAGTCTTTCGAATACGATGAGGATCATTGAATGCGGATAACGGGAGGAAATCCCAAGGTACACCGCCGCTATCCAGTTGGTCCTTCGCCGGCGTGTGCACGTTGAAAAGAAAATCGAACCCCCCGTCCTCTGTGAGCAACCCGACATCTCCGATGTTGATGCCGTCTTCGCGATAGGCCTCAGGGAGGTTCTCGTCGAGGGATGACTGCGATGTGGAGGGCTGCTGGCTCTGCGACGTCGAAGGTTGCTGAGGCTGTGACGGCGAGGCAAACGGCATAGATGGCGCATGCGGCGGATTGCCATCTGATGGATCATCGACATTCTGTGGATTGTCGACGCCCATCTCATCGGACTTGTTCGCGAGTACTGGGGTGATGGAGGGTTTATCAAGCGAAGCCTGTCCCCCAGTAACTGAAGAACCGAGGTCCTTCAATGATGAAATGACGCTGTGAATGGTAGGTCGCTCTTTGGGAGAAAAAGACAAGTATGATATAACCAGGAACCATAGCTGGTCCGAAGGAAACAAATCAGTAGAGGGTCGGGGAGGTTTCCTCTTCTCAATGAGTACTTCATGTATCAATGCCGCATCCCTCTTTATATGCGAAAACGGCGGTTGACCGGTATATATCTAAAAGAGAGCCGTTGGCGGGTTGCATAACATTGAAATTTAAGCACGTACTTCGATAATCGTGCACCCGAAGGAGTATATATCCAGCGCCGTAACATGTTTGTAATCAAAAAGCGAAAAGTTCATCATTTCGGGAGGAAGCCATCGAAGAGAACCTCGAAGTTCCATCGCAGAGCTCCCTGGTGAACACGATTCAGCTATGAGAGCGAGACCAAAGTCTGCGAGACAACAAGAAAGATCATTCTTGACGAGAATATTGGCCTGATGGGAGGTAAATTACCAGATTGAACAGTCAGAACACAGGCTCACTCCTTTGATATCGCCGTGAACAATGGGGGGTTCGAACTCATGCAAGTATCGTATCCCTTCTGATATTGTTATGAAAACGAGAATAATCGAGTTGCGTAGTGCTTACGCGTAGGCCGAGGGTTCGATTACGGGTGAGAACCGAGTGTAGATGTGAACGCGTGGCGCGTGAATAGATGATGTGTTGACGCGCGGTCTGATTGCGCGTGAACAGAGTGTGTGAATACGTACGTACGAAGTCTGATCTCGTAGGTACTTATGGGCGTGTGTTCCGGCGATGTCTGATCTCGCGTAGAAGAACAAAGGTTGATTCGTAGATGATAAAGTTTGTAAGCATGAGTAGTAAGAAAAGGTAAGTCTATAGGACCTGTTGAACGTCCTTTTATATGGTACTGAATACATATGAGTCATATCATGAGTAAAGAAGAGTCAATTCCGTAGCACAGGCCTACGGATGATTAAAGATGAGTCAAAGTGATGTATGAGAACAGGAAAGGAAATTTAACAAGCGCAGATGGAGACTCGGTACTTGAGAGGACTATGAAATGTTTAGTAATCCATAACATAGCCCCCCGTGTTCGCAGTTACTCACTTTAGGTACGCGCCGTGCGTCTCTGCTTCGGCCGACGAAATCTGCGGAGCAATCGGCTCCTTCGATTGAAAGGATTCATAGCAACAATCACCTCGTCGTCGGAGACATTGAGGACAGGCGTAGCCTGCAGGCTTTCAACAGATGAGTGAGGCGACTCGTAAAAGTACGGATTCGGCACCTCCGAACCCGAGTCCGTAGCGCTACGTTCATCGTAAGAACGTATGGCGCCTTGAAAGAGCATCGATGGTTGAGGAGACAGCGGATAATCCAGCTCACGCAAGTTGAGCGAGTTCATCTCGACATCACTGGCGGAATCCTCGATCGTGATTTCTGGTATTCGGGTTAGTTGAAGAAATTCAAGTAGATCGGACACGAACCCGCCGTCTGATTCGCAAGATGAGTTAGATTCGGGTTGCTGTCATCCGACACTCCGCTTTCCGAAACCTTGTCTTCCTCATCCTCATTCCAAACCCTAAGTGACGGCATGCTGTCGATGCTGGAGTCCGAAAGGTAAGCGCCAGGGCATCGATACATAGGATCAAGGTGATCGGTCTGAGTACGAGCGCGAGGAGTAGCGGAGCGCGACGGAGAAGTAGAAGTAGAAGTGTCCTCCGGTAGGGAAACTGGGGAAAGTAACGGGGTATGCGCCATGTCCGCGTCTTCGTCGTTGGTTGTCCCTCTCTGCGAGTCGTCTCGGAAGACTACAAACTCTTCAAATATGGCTTCCAAGTCTGGACTCGAGGAACGCGGGACAACATGTGGGCGCGGCACATACTCGACCTCGGTACCTCTGCCGCGACCTGAAGAAGAAAGGAAGCTGCAACTAGGGGTCCGCTTTTTCTTAAGATTTCTTCGGTCGGCACCAAGATAAGATAAGATTCTCAAGACATCACACTGACATAAGAGCAAAACTATTGATAGCTAATAAGGCCTGACTACAGCATAAGTGAAGTATAGAGATGAGAATGAGATAAGAATAAGAATAAGAATGAGATAAGAATAAGAATAAGAATGAGATAAGAATGAGTATCAAATAAGAGTGAGAATAAGAATAAGAGAATGAGATAAGAATAAGGCAAGCAGATCCTAGCCTCCGAAACATCGCCCTCTCAAACTCCCGCACCGCCCTCCCCGAATACCCGACAATTTCAGGAACTCCTGCGCAAGCTCCATCCCATTCACAAGCACGTTGTTCGCCGACTCCCTCTCAAACGGCGTCATCGGATGCGCCGCATCTCCCAGCAACGTCACCCCGTTCCTCGTCTGCCACACATGATCCACAGGCATCATCATCATCTTCCTCACCCCAATCCACTCATCCCCAGAGAGCAACACCGAATTCTTATTCACCTGACTCCAGTCCCCCAAGGCGTTTGTGAATGTTCAGCGAGCCGCCTTGACCACGCGGATGGGGATGCATCGAGCTCCAAGAGCGTGGGTGTTGTACCGCCGGGATGAAGGATACGTGTAAAGGCGAGACCACTAGGGAATGTCGCTAGCTCATGGTCGTCAGTACGTCCATCGAATGCTAAACGCGGTATGGTCGAGTTGATATAAGGCGGGAATGCTATGGCGGTGCTGCGGAGAGCGGGGCATCAATGTTGAACATACTGTGGGGGCGGTGTGTCGCCGAACATTCTGAGCTGACGAGTCGTACAAAATCATCGTTTGTAACGTCCATCTGCGCGACCTTGTACGACGGACGGGCGGGTGATGTCGATGTCTGCTACAAGCAGAGGTCAGCTCTCGTGTACAGTAAGAAGAGGGAGAACGCACCATTGCCTCTTGAAGTCCTCCCATTGTCAACCTGACACGCAGAACATGGGGAAGTCGTTAAGCTGCGTATGACGACGACGACTCCAGCGACGTCAACAGAAATAGCAGACGCTCATCGTCGGTGAACGCCGTAAGTATTCGAGAGCATCCGAGGACACGCCAAATGTCTTCTGATAGTCGGTCGGTTTCCCGTAACCGAAAAAGTGCAGGCCGCCGTGGGCGATACCAGAGGCGCGACCAGGACGGTCGAGGTCGCGTGTGGGCCGACAATGTCTGCGGAAAGTGATTTAGGACTATGGACAGAAAGAAGAGCTGAAGCACACCTCATAAATGTGTTGCACATTATCCCTCCCCAAAAGGTCAGTCGAACTAGATCATAGGCAACAGTAGTAATTGCGTGCGTCTTCATCGGTAAGCATCATGAGCATCGTTGAGGAAAGCAAGAGCCGGCAGACCAGCAAACTTGATATGTGAGCCGCTTTGGAGTGAAGAGACGAGGATGGCGCTGGGGATGACGAACGAGACCAACCACGACCATTAGTAGTCGAAGGCTGCGGGGTTGCTGTCAATTTGGCGGTGACCAGACGGGATGAGTGAGCGGAGGGTGCAAGGGCAGGCCTAGCATCGAGCTGTAAGAAGACAAGACAAAGACAAAGTGAGTAAATTGTATATGAACGACGCAAGACAACACACCAGCGTCAACGTCGCACTATACCGCAGCGTTCTTCGCTGTGTCCGAGCAGTTGGCGTCGCCCGTCTCGTCTTTGCTTGCCGTCAACCCGATCCTCCGCGCCTACGATTCTGCTACTAGTCCCGCTCCCCAGATAGCTGCGTAGAAGCGGGGTCGCGGATGTGCCGACGAATACAAGGAACGGCGTGCCGTATCATCTGGAAAAAAAGATCGTCGTTGACCATGTTTGTCCGGCTTCGCAATGGGACGTAGGGCGTCGAAAGCCATAAGCGCCAACAACGCAGCGGCATAATGAATTGTCCCTCCCAGAAGCTCGGTCTGTCTGACCGGGTCACAGGCAAAGAAGTCGACAGCAAACGCGGGTGTGTCCTGAGCGCCATTACCGTTGTCGAGCGCGAAATCGAGCATCACAGACACATGATGGGCTCCGTCAAGGTGGAAAATTTGCCTTTACCTTTGTCAGCAGACCTTACCGTTGCTCGGTCCGCCCGGACCGGTACACTTGTTGAGTGATCGATTCGGCCCCGTATTGCCGATCCGTCGAGCCGAGCAAATTTTCTGGCCTTGCTCTCCACCATCATCATGCTCGACAACGCCGAAGAGAACAACTCCTGTCCTCGACTTCTCCGACGATTCTTCCCTCGGCGTCGTCATGGAGTATTGTGACATCGTCTCCTCTGGACGCGATGTTTGCGCGATGTGAACGATGTAAGCGTTATTGGTACGCTGTCCCATCCTCATACTTTAAATTGCATTTACTGAAGGCTCATAGATTTCGACGGGTACGTGGGGACCCGCCATCGCTCCCGATGTTCCACCAGCGCGCCGAGAGGGGGGCTGATTCTTGTCCTTTCCTGACTGTTAACTCGTCTCATTCGTCGCTCTACTATTTCTTCAACTTGCGGGCGATTCCTGCATCCTCGTGACCTTTTCCCCATCGCCGCCGTTGCTGACAGTGCCTAGGTCCGTACCCAGGTCGCTACTCACCTGCAACAAGGCCAGTAGCGCGATAACTTGAGAACCGTAGTTTAAAAGGCTGTCCGGGATTATAGGTGACAAGGACAAAGCATGGTGAGCAGCTCTTTTCCGCGTCCATTCGCCACAGCGATGATGCCAACATATTTGTAGGAGCAGCGCGGAGCTTGAAGCACCAAACTTTCAGCGGAATCACTGGACCGATGTCATCCGCCAGCGTGCGGAGAAGGAACACAGTCGCGAAGCATCCCAGAATGTGCAGTTTGGCACCATCAAGCGCATGCAGTTTACGTCGGCCGGGTGCCCCGCTCGCGAACCAGACCAGACTTCTAGCCTTCGGCTGAGTTCAACCGCGGGCGATATGCCACCCCGACATTTTTCATAATGATTTTGGTCCCTCCGCTATGCTCTATGCTACTCCCACCCTCACGACCCGCGAATGGTACAGTGTTTCCCACCCTACCATCGAGCTTCCCCTCGCCGAGCGGCTTTCCGGTGTTGACTCGAGATCTCGTTCTCCGTCTCTAGGTCCATCGGATGAAATACCCATACACAAGTATATACTACCTTCCCTGTTCACCAGCAACTCGACGCATTCATGGCTATAGACTGACCCTCTTCATCTTCTTCGTTATCGTCCTCTTCTTCCGCCACCGACAACGGATACTCTCACGACAACAGCAACGACAGCGACGATGAGCAAAGCGAGGACAAGCGGGACATCCCGTCCGACCAGCAGTGTCTTAATTTTACCGGCAAGCAACTCGAGCATGGCCTTACTCTGAGCGACTACAACGTCAGAAGGAGTTGGAGTCGACTCTGCTCTTGATCCTCCAGTGCGTTCAGTGCGCTGTTTCCCCGCCCTTTGCTTACCTCAGTGACAGTCTCCGCCGTGGAATCATCGAACCCTTGCTCAAGATGCTCAGTCAAAATACTTGCGTGAGGATCTCGTTCCAGACATCTGTTCTTGCGCTGACATGTCTATAGTTTTCATCGGGTGCGGAGTATCAACATTATTATTGGAGTGGCTTTTGGACAACTGCTCGCTACAGCTCCCTCTTGATTTGAGGTCTGCGTCGTCGTCCCTCTGGAGTGTGTACGAAGTTTTATTGGTGACACCAGAGTTCTTCGCCCTGAAAAATATCACCGATGTTTACGTACTGCGTCATACCCGCCACGCCAAACGCCGTAGCCTCCCACATGTCACCGTCGAATCACCTGTCTACAAGGAAAGTCTGGGACTTGTGGATGGAGAGGGTTTTGAGCGGGTTAGAGGAACGGTAGAGGAATGGCGAGAGCAGTGGTGGAGATGACGCGGATTTAGCGGAACACGTGTTACAGATGGCATGCGAGGACGTATCTGAGGAGAACGGCCCAAAGTGGAGGCCTTGGGTGCCGGCAGGAAGAGTATGTGGAGTTCTTAATCTGGTATATACTTGAATGACAGCTTCAAGGAAGGTGTTAGTCTTGCAGTAGATGACAATTTCATGTTCTGTATATCTAAGGATTATAATTGGGCTATCTTAAATTATAAGAGTGAGATAAGCATAAGATTTGCTTACACCAAACACTTGGGCACAATCTTAAGAATCTTATCTTATCCCGGTTGCGACCGGGCTGTCTTAAGAAAAGGTGGTCATGTTTTATGAAGCTGGGTGCGTCGGAATCCGGGGTTCCTCGCCGTTCTACGTCGGAGGGTGTGTGCGAATTTCCCTCCGATAGACGACGCATCTCTGCAAAAAATCGGATGAGACCTGGAGACACGGCGTTAAGAAAGTCAAGAGAAGTCCATCCTTCCGTGGCCCCATAGGTCCAACGCGTAGCTGTACCGTCCTCCTCCGTGGCGTGAACTATGTCGATCAAAAGACCGATCATATGGTGAAGATAGAACAAGTTGGAACGCAGATGAGTGCGTGCATCCGCGTAATTTTCCCAGGCAACGTCGATGAAAGCGGGTATGTAGGTAAGGCAACGATACGCCTGCTGGAACGAATGTAAGAGCCTTGTTAGCATGAAGAGAAGGACATACCCTTCGCGCCGTAATATTGTCGTCCGACTCGTCGAATAGGGCTTCAATGATGGTTTCGACAGTAAGACGATGAGAGGACGATGGATGTTGAATCCCATAAAAGATGAGATCCCTGAGGACTAGAAAGGCGATGATAATGCGGCGAATGACGTCTTTGGAGAGGCCAAAACTGCCATTGGGTAGTTGAATTATGTCGGCCGCGGTAGGTTCAACAACGCCAGGCATGACCAGTTCCTCGAGAATAGGCGTCATACTGGTGAACGTAAGACGTAGAAGGACCCGATGAAGCGGGTCAGAAAGGGGTACTTGAGTGGGAATTAGCCTGGTGAAAGGCGATTGGTAGTCGTGAGGGGAGTTTGGTTGAGACATTTTGGAGAAACGGACCATCTTGAGAGAGCTTTTATACCGGTGAGTCTCGCTTCCGTACGCGTGCTGGTAGTCAAAGCGTTCCTCACAAGAGTCATGTGTTGTCATGATGGAATCAAGTCGAACTAGGCAGAAGTACCAGAAATGAACGCGAAATGAAGTCGCGACTGATGATGATGAGACAGATCTCCGTGATTATTTCTCCAAAAGGTTAGTTCCTTTAGGGAGTCAACCAGAACCATTTTACTGGTTGTCGGAGGCAGGAGGAGATCGGAAATGAACGATGATTGCAGGAGTGAATACTATTCTGTCGATGAAAAGAGAACGCGGAGGTTCGAATTCCCTATCTGGGTTGACGCGTTATTGTAACGTCACGCTTGACGCGTTTCCTTCCTTCGATCGTGAGCGATTCCATTCTTCTAGGACATATGGTGCGTTTTTCAGTTCCCTTGCGGTTTTCCATCGATCTTGACTCGGATCTTGGTCCTTCCAGCGGATTTTATACTTTTTTACGCGCTTATGTTTTCCTCGTCCTCTGAACATCTTTTCCTGAACGATCTTTTCGATCTCGGTTTCCTCCTCCAATAGGTCCATGTCTAGGGGGTTAAAATGCTTTTCCGGTCGCATCCCGAACTCAGGAGGTGAGACTTCATACTTCTCGAGATGCGCAATGTTCAGTACGGGGTGTATACGACTGTCCGTTGGCACGCGGATCTGGTAGGTAACGGGGCTCAATTTACGCGTTATCTGGAACGGTCCATCGTATTTGGGCAGAAGCTTTCTGCCTCGTCCCTTCTCATCCTTTTTTAGTAGTTCCAAGCTATGCGGGTTCAGGACTATGAAGTCGCCTTCTTCGAATTCGGTGAGTAACCGTCCGTTATTGTATGCTTTTTCCTGAAAGGCGCGACTTAATGTTAGCGCATCCATAGCTCGACTTCTTTCGGCTTCGAATTGTTCCACCATATCCACGGCTTCGTCCTCCTCATGCGTCTCGTTGATTCTACTTAGCCTGCCCCCCGCTGTAACGAGATCGCCAATTGGTCGCGGAACGTAGTCCGGATCGCTAAGAATGGCGGACTCGCTTACAGGTTGATAACCATATAGAAGGTATGCTGGCGAGCGCCCGGTGCTCGAATGCGGTGTTGTGTTGTATGCGAACGCTAGTTTGTCTAGCCACGTATCCCAGTCGTTACGAGCAGGACCTACGTAGGCGCGCAAGGCTATTTCAAGACCCTGATTCAGGATCTCTGTCTGCCCGTCCGCTTGTGGGTGATGAGAGGTCGTCAGAGCCCTTTTCATTCCCATCAACTCGCACACCTCCCTCCAGAACGAATTCCTCCAGCGAGTGTCGCGGTCGGTAATTACCTGTTTTGGAATTCCAAACTTGCATATAACTTCTTTGACGAACAGTTCTGCCGTCTCCTTTGAATCGATCTCTGTTGAACATGGTATGAATATCCCAAACTTTGTGAGTTTGTCTACCATCCATCAGCAAAATAACAAGTACTTGACGGTCTACTTGGGCTGCTTGGCCAAGTCCATCAAGTGCACCAAGTCACCAAGTACCACTGCTTGGGCAATCCCAGTCCAACTACTTGGTAAGTACCGATGTGCTTGAGCAAGTTGACACTTGCTTGAGCAAGCATGACAAGTGCACGCCAAAGTATACCTCAAGTCAAGCTTAAGTAGACCTCAGTATAAATACTCGGGCAAATAGGATGGCAAATCGTTGTCATTTACACTATCTACAATGCCCTAACAAGTTCATCATCTAGTCAACATGCTCCGAGCCATCTACATCCGGTTCCCGAGCTCTAAGCTCACTCTTCTTCGCAGAGCGACGGTCAGCCAGAACGTCATCGTCGTCTTCACTAGCTGATCTCTTCCATCGTCACAGTCCCAGTTCGATTCTGGAGGACATCGGTGCACAAGACAAGGCACTATGGACAGCAATTTTATTAAGGAGGGACGGGAGTATCAAGTTGGACGCACCAAGAATACATAGCCTCCGTGGCATTCGCGAGGGCGGGACAGTACAACCAGGTCCAGTATGGTCAGCGGCTTCATCGAGTCCAGAGAGGGCGGAGGGAGATGCCCGACGTGCAGCGAAGGATGAGTCGAATTCTGATGATGAGCACGCAAAACATGCAAAAAGACTCGACGTACCAGGAAGCCAGTCCAGCTGATGGGACGCGGTCGTCCACGACATCCACCATCATCGCCCACCCGATCCTCGTCAACCTTATCATTGTCCGTCTTGTTATCGTGGTCGTCTCCAGCTATAATCATGACACAGTTAGACAGTGTTACATCCAAAGCAAAATCGAAAACGTACACGTTGCCGAAGCGACTGAACACGGACCACAGGTGAGAAGATCAGAAGTGGCTAGCATCTGTCGTTAGTACATAGCATTATATGCAGCGAGAGGACGACGCACCAATTCATCCGCGGTGGTCACTGTAAATAGTAGCGCGAGGATCCCAGGATGCTTTGGCCGAAGAGGGATAGAGAAAGAGCGCCTACGCCGTTGTAAAAGTCGGGGGATGCATGAGGGAGGAGGAGCGTACCGTATGTCTTTGGGTCTAGGAGTAAGTTTCCCAAGGACTTGAGCCGCGTTCGAAGGCCTTGCTGTCCTTCGCTCAGTCGTCATCATGATCTACCGCCTTGTCGTGGTCGTGATCATCCTGCGGTCAGCCTGGCTGTGGTTGGACGTCGTTACCATCTCCATAGTCGTGGTAGTTTCCGTTGGCGCCGCCTATACGTAGTTGTGCTGGCTGTCCTCGTTGCATCGCCGTGATCGCAGTCGGTGGGGCCGTTGTCAGCGTATTTGACGTCGTTGTCACAAACGGTCGTGGAATCAGGCTCGGCGGTGTGCGACAAAGGAGAGAGATGGTGGACAGAGCAAGAGCACAAGTCAAGCATCGGACTTCGAAAAAATACGGAAGTCCAACACGCACGTGGGTCTATGACGTATGTCGCACGGACCACAAACGCCAATGTGGTGCCGCCGAACATGTATATCGCATCTTGATCTCTACGAATGTAAGCTAAATTATTCCGTTGAATTCTGGCTTCAATCTCTGCGCGGCGAAAATGTCTAACCTTCCCGGCAATTGCCGGATAACAATCGATCCGCTCCGGTCTTAGCTCTTTGTCTCTTACCACCACAGCACGACATTACCGTCGTGCTCGTCGGCCCCGGAACTGCTTCTGGGCCTTGTCCAACTTATTTTCTTTGTGTTACTTCGCTTTTTCTGCGCGCTGGCCGCTGCGCCCTAGGATATGTTCCCATCTGATGCTCGTCTGCGCGACGGCACCAATTCGACGCGGATTGGAGACGCGTAAGCCCTCTGGTGGACGAGGCTGCATGGACTTTTGTCGCGTTTGACTCTCTCGACGAGTAACGCGCGCGCGTAAGCCTCCCCGGCGGAGCTCAGGAACGATGGCGACGAGACACCCGCACTATTGTGTTCTCGCTCAGAAATGAAGCAAGGAGCAGGACTTCTGGGCTGGAAGGCGTCGCGGATGCTTCCAGCTCAACGTGCTCTTCTTTTTCCACCGTCTCCTCGTTCTGCCACTCACCGTCTCCTCGTGCCCACCATCTCCTCACTAGCACCACCCCCTCCCCACCATTCCCTGCCCTGCTCCCACCCTTCTGCACTTGGTTGAGCCGCGGTTCTTGCTCTCGCAAGCAGCCGGGGCCTCGCCAATGTGTATCGTGCACGTCGATTACCCCTGTGCAATTGCCTGGGGGTCGTCGGCGCGCACGAAAAGACACTACGATCCTCACGGGTCCGGGTCCACCCACCACCCGTTGCATACCCGAGGGTGAAATAGCGGGTTACCCGTACCCGACGCTCGGGTACGAGTGATGTGCGGGGTGAGGTCTCGAGGACCCGCATCCGACCCGTGCTCCTTACGGGCCATGCCAGAACAGCATACATATGGGTATATCCGCATAATGATGTCTGTGAGCATGGTTGTGGCATGGGTCTAAATTCAGCCCTGCCATTTTTCGTGATATGCTTCATATGCGGGTCTCAACTTACTGATGGGAGAAAAAAGCTCAAGTAACCTTTCCAAGTGCAAGTACTCTCAAGTTGATTCACTAAGCTCAAGTCATCATCAAGTAGTATGCTCAAGCATAAGCAACCTCCAACCTCAAGTACGTCAAGCCCAAGACCTTGCTGTTTTGCTGATGTCACCAAAATATTGTCGTACTTTTCTGATGACAGCGGCAGCTCGGGAATGAAATCCATGCTGACTATTTCAAAGGGTTTCGTCGGGATGGGTATAGGTTGTAGAAGCCCGACTGGTGCGTGTCGCCGTGGTTTTGTCTTCTGGCAGACATCGCACGTACTCACGTACCGTTTCAGATCGCGTGACATACCGGGCCAGTAATGTGTCCCAGCAAGACGGTTGTAGCCCCGATGGTATCCCGCATGTGCGCTTTCGGTTGGTGAATCGTGTACCAGGCTCATAACCTCTAACCGGAGAGATCGAGGTACGCATAGACGGTTGTTTCCATTATTGTCCTCGAAGAATATTAACCCGCTGTCTGCATAGAAGTACTGCGGATACTTGGCGTTCGCGTGATACGTGGGACTTTGCACGGACTCAATCACGTCTCGATAGTGTGGATCTTCCTGGTAGGCTTGTCGCCAACGGTCCACCTCATCTTTCATCATGCTGACCTGTACATTGTAGAGCTTGCTACACGGGATGAACTCGCTATCAGCCTCATCCGGTACTACTTGGAGAATCGCATCCGTTTCAGTCTCCTCTTGACTGCTGTGAACGAATTTACTAGCCACGGTGAGCAGTCGGTGTTCGAAGTGATCTCCCAACTCGTTGTACATGTCCTTCAGGACATCTTCACTCCCCTTGGTTAGGTCAACCGCAAGCGAAACGTCTGACTGTGGTCCCAATTCAGGAGGCAGTCTGCGACGAAGACGAGATATCGGATCCACATTAGAGTGCACGCGTCCCGCACGGTGAATTATGTGGAGGTTTGGGAATGCGGAAAACACGGTTCCCCAGGTAAGGAGGCGACGATTTACGTTCTGGAACGTCTTACTCCAGGTCAAGGCAGCGTGATCTGTGACAGCTAGGATGGTTTCTCCCTCGATGAATGGTTGAAACTTGATCAGAGCTTCCTTCAGCGCTAACGCTTCTCGTTCGGTTGGTGAGTAATTTCTTTCTGGTGACTTGAGCACTCTGGACCAATAGCAGATCACTCGCTCGACGTACACCTCCGTGTCCTCAAACTTCTCAGCCCATGACCCTGGCTCGGGTACATCGTTCGCATCCTTAGCTATCACTGCGACAAGTTGGGGTACTGACTCTCCCGCATCGAAGGCCTTACGAAGTCTGTCGTATGTCCGTGTCCCTCGTAAGTCGCCGATCTTGATGGGTTGAACTTGCTGAAGAATTCCCGCCAGCCCGTAGTCACAGGCGTCGGTATACACACGGTAAGGTTTACTCGGAATGGCATAAGCTCGGACGGGAGCGTTAGATAACACTTGTTTGCACAAGGCAAAGGCTTCGTCGTGTAGTTCTGTCCAATTCCACTCTGTTCCCTTCCGTAAGAGTTGGAATAAGGGCTGTGCGATCCAAGCGTAGAAGGGTACGTAGGCCGAAAAATAGACCATCATACCCAGAAAAGTGTGAAGCTCTTTGACATTTCGCGGAGTTTCTAGCATAAGAATTGCCTCCACTTTCTGCTTATGGGTAGACATCCCTAGTCGGGACACTTTTTGTCCGAGTAACAGGAGGGATTGATACGCGAAATTACATTTTTTCGGTGACAGTGTCAACCCTGATCTCACGACGGCTCCCAATACCTGATCCAGGTGTCGAAGATGCTCTTCAAAGGTAAGAGAAAAGATGACTATGTCTAAGGAATAGCACGGGAGGATCCGCGGGTGTCGAGAGGGACACCCACGCCCGTGCCCGTCGCGGGTCAACACCCGTACCGTATGGGTACGGGCTACGCGGGTTAGCCAGCCCATGGGTCAACCCATGGGCTCATCACCCAAGTCTTTCATGCCCGGTGATTATCCCCGGGCAACGGCACGGGGACATCAGCCGTGCATGATGGAGGACTGGGTGATGGTAATGGCAGTGGGAATGGGTGGGAGTGGGTGGTGCGAGAAGTTAGCGCGAAAGGCAGACATATATAGGTAGTGTATAACAGAGAAATACGCACTGGATGTGTCTGCGGAGACTTCCAGCCTTGCAAACCCGCCACATAACCATCGACGCCCTCATACCACCTGTACCATCCACCTACGCGTTCGGCGGGACCGTTCCATAAGGACTTGCGCGTCGTACGCGGCGAGGCGGGGCAGATGCGACGGATAGGAACCCGTGGTATGATGAGTCTGCCTGGTCCTGAGCGCTTACGCGGCGCGAAGGGTGTGCAGGTAGGTGTCGTCGTGAAGCAGAACGCGCCCCGGACTGTATCCGAGGGCGCAGCAGTCGGCGGTGAAGCAAAACGAGCCCGCGCTTGTTGTCGAATCGTGAGGCGGCCTCGTCCTGAGGGCTTACGCTGCCCAAATCCGCCAGAAATAGCGCCCAGAAATCACCCCGGAACAGATCCGAGGGCGCACAAGCCATCGCTGAGTAAGAGCACGCCGGGGAAAGCAAAGAACAAGTTCGGACAAGCAACGAGCACGACGCGAACGTCGTGCTGTGGTGGTAAGAGAGCAAGATCGATCCTTATCCGGCGCTTGCCGGGACATTCGGCATAGCCGGCAATGAGGAAAATACCTTCGAATGTCATTTTTGAGTGTCGTTGGGCTCGTTTGAGCTCTAATAAATCAGACAAAATCTCAAAAATACATCGGAATCTGCAGATACCAACCCTCATGTCAACCTCTAGCACGGGTTGGCACGGGTGCAGTGGGTTGCCCACGGGTGTCTAGGTCACAACCCACACCCGTGCCCGGGCCAACCCGTACCCGCGACCCGCGCCAACCCGCAAAACCCGTGCTATTCCCTAACTATGTCGTCAATATAGACGAGTGCGAAAATCCACAGGAATGGAGCTAGGATATCCTGCATTACTCTCTGGAAGACGCTAGGTCCGTTACGGTACCCAAACGGCATGCGGGCGAAACGCCACAATCCTCTGTGAGATCGAAAGCTCAACATATCCCGAGAGTGTTCGTGTATGGTTAACTGCGTGAATCCAGATAGTGCGTCGAGAGTCGTTAACCATTGTGCTCCTGTAAGCGCCTGCGTTATGTCTTCCTGGCGAGGCAAGGGGAACTCGTCGGGAACCACCATCGCATTCAATTTACGGTAGTCAATTACCATGCGAGGCTTACCTCCTCGGTAAGTGATGAAAGTAGGTGCTCCCCAGGGACTAGTGGATGGCTCAATTACCCCCAACTGAATCCAGGAGTCAATTTGTTTATCCATTACTTCGCGGTTGGCAGGAGATACAGGGAAAGGCGGTAGTGAAACTGGTTCAGCGTTCGGTTTTAATTGAATTTGTACATGAGCGTCGTAGTTTCCAAGCCTCCCATCCAGTCCGAATGCTAACTTGTTCTTCTCCAGAATCTTGACGATTTCTTCTCGTTGTTCTGAATCGAGCGTTGGTGAAATGTGTACGGCGGACAAAAATTCTTCGGATGAGGTGGGATCAGGAGGAGACTCTGAAGTTTTAGGACCTCCTTCCACCGGCTCAGAAGAAGATGGATCATCTTCCTCCGTAGCGTTTCGCTGAGCCTTGGAGGTGACCTCCGCCTGACTCTGGGTCAACGACGATCTTGAATCGATGGCCGGGCCGATATCCGGATCTTTGACCGATCCCACCATCTGTCTAACGAAGTTCGCATATTGTTCTTGTTGCTGACGCGTCTCTGGATCTTTAGAAGGCTTATCCAACCAGTTTCTGGGATTGTAGGCTCTCGCGATGATCTGCCCAGCTGCGATTACCACCGGTTGGTCCGAGAAATTGGACACCTGTAGAAATGAATTCTCCTTGGACACCAATGAGTCTGGCGACCCCCAGACTGTCCGAGAGTTGTTATCCTGCTGTATGGACCTAACTGCCAGTGTGTGATCGGAACTCTTCGGAAACTGAACGATTACGGGCACTTTAATGCAGCTTTCTGGGCTTAGGACAGTCCTTCGGGCGGCTTTGACGGTATGAGTCTGCTCGTCGTGACGGTTTCGCCTTCTCTCTTTCTTCCTTTTACGATGTGCTTGGATTTTGGTTAATCCAGGCGTCTCGGGGAGGTGAGTCTTAACTGAAAACGTTCGACCATTAACTAAATTCCTACCTCCATGCAGCGAGTTGCGCACCTCAACTTCTCGACCCGTGTCTGAGAAATTAACGAAGGTACGCCCGTCTCTTCGTATGGTTGACAAGGAGTATTGATCAGCGAAATCGTTGCCCAGTACGACCGGTGAAGTCATGTTGGGAACAATGTAAGCATCTACATTCATCTGAATTGGCCCTTTGTTCGTCTCGAAGAACAGATTGATATTGATGAACTCGTTTATTGTAGTGTTGCCTGTGACTTCGATGATTCGGATACGCTGTCCCGTTTTAGGCTTAGGACGAGTTGACAAGCCTTTCCAGGCCGCGTCTGATATCAGCGTGATATCTGATCCCGAGTCAATTATGACCGTTAAGGGATCTAGTCCGATACCGTTCACTCCTGCTTTGGCTTCGACGACTCTACTCCCCAAAAACGTGCATCCTGAAGGCCGACCCATCATTCTGTTCAGCTCCAGCAGGGGCCTACTTGGGTGAGTGTCTGTACATGAGCGAACTTTATAGCTGACTTGATCTATCTCTTTAGTCAAACGCCGACGTGAACGCCTGTTCAGTGCCGGTTTCTCGAAAAATGTTGTACACGCCGTACTTTTAACCGACGCCGTGTGATCCGAGGAGTTAGATGAAAGACTTTGGTATGTGCTTTCCTCTCTGCTGCCCCCCGAGACTCTTTCAGCTGACTCCTCATCGTCAGTTTGAGTTACTCGAGGGCGTCCCTCAAAATCCGGCTCCATATTGCTGTCTGTGTCGTCAGCCTCGAGTTCCTCGAGAACTTCGCAATATAGGTCTTCGTACTCGTCTAATGCCTCTCGTAAGTCGTCATCCGTCTGAGCTAGTCGTGTACGAGCGGTCCTAAACGCCTTCTTAGCATACTTGCATTCACGGTCCCAGTGCATAGCGCTGCCGCAGTGCCTACAGGGTCGAGCTCCCTTTGCCTTGGGAGTTAGGCCTTTTTGTGTTACGTTCGAATCGTCCTTCGGAAAGGCAGGCGGCGGTAGCTTCTCCGAAGCGCCGACAAGATTTACGCGGGCGTTCTTCTGATATCTGTCTTCGAACTTCGGGCGTACCGGCAGGCATTCTACTAGTGCATCTTCGTGGAAACGTATGGCGCGTTGGAGGTCGACAACTGTCTGATACAAGTGAGTGGTGAGAATCATGTTCCATTGACTCGGAGCACCCTGCATAATTTCACTGATCATTTCCGAATCGTCAAAGTTATACGCCGTTTCGAGCAAATCGGATTTTCGAATGAAATATTCGCTGGGGCTCTCGCGTGAATAGCCAGTTTCCCGGAACTTTGCATCGCCAGCTCGTTTACGAAGCCTTTCCCACCACTTCTTGGTCATATAGTACCCTGTGATCTCTTCGCGTAATACTGGCCATTCAATTTCTATCCGACGGCGATGTTCAAACGGCAGCGACCAATACCAGCTACTCGCAGCACCGGTAAGTCGTTTCGGTACTATCCTTCCTAACTGCTGGTTCATGCGCTTGCTCATACTTGCCAGGTCATCCATCTTTCGCAGCTAATGGATTATCTGGTCAGTATCGCCATCCCAACTCTCGACGTCGCTGAGCTTTAGTTTTAGATCGAAATGTGCTTCGCCGGCTTTGTTGGAGTCGTCACCGCCTGTAACAGGTGCACTGATGTAAGGAGGTCCGTTGCCTCCTCCTCCTGGAGGATTACCGCCCGGTCCGTTACCAGGCGTACCACCGTTAGATGGGCCATTGCCTCCAGGACCATTACCAGATGGAGGACCACCGCCTCCTGAACTGCTGCCATGTGGAGACCCACCTCCTCCATGAGGAGAACCTCCCCCGCCACTAGGAGGACTGCCTCCGCCAGCCCCGGCAGGTGGATTGCCACCATATGGATAGTCGTTAGGTGATCTTCTTCCACCCTGAGGAGGACCGCTTCCGCTTGGAGAAGTTTTACCGTACCCGGTATTGTGACTTCGAGATCCTTGCTGGCTTGGGCCGGTATTACCAGATTGTTCATGGACCGAAGTATTTTGTCTAGAGCTTCCATCATTCTGAGACTGTCGCTCTGCGGAATACCTAGGATTTGGGACGCCATGACCCGAAGTGTAAGGAGGAACCTCCTCCAGATGGTTGGCACTTCGTCTCGGGTATGAATTGTATCCGTACGCCGAGGAATCCACAGGATTAATTAAAATGGAATTGGGGTAAGTCACGGGTACAGTTGTCTCCTCGCGTCTTGACATTGGACCATCGGTAGTACCCGAATTCATAGATGACGATCTTTGATATCGATAGGTACCGCTTTGATGTCCTTCACGCGATGAAGGCGTCTGAGAAATGTGACTCATGCGAGTCATCGGCGTCGGGAGGGAAATACCCGTTCTTGTTGCGTTTGAGATGGAACCCGTGTTAGAAGGGTTTCCAAATGGACCACGCCCCGACATTGGACTACCCCGTATAGTGTATTGGATAGGGCGAAAATGTGAATTTTGTTCTCCCTGACGCGTGGCGTTGGTCTCGTTCGCTTGAGACGGCTGTGTAATTTCGAATCTCAAGTGCTGCGACTCCGATTTCGGGCTAATGCCTACTGTTTCAGGTTTCTGCTGTTGTAGGAATCCTGAAATGGAAGAAGGTCCCTTTGCATGGTTCTCGGAGGATTCTTTATCGCGTAAAGCACCCTGTGATGTAGCTCCTGTTACCGGTCTCGTCTGGTATCGCTCTGCCCGTTCCTGCAGTTCGATGGCTTCTCTATCTAAATTTCCTCGCCTGGGAGCTCCAGCGCTCCAGTCGTGGTATTGGTCTAGTTTGGCCAGTACGTTCTCGGTCTGAGCGATTAATCCAAGACAGTATATCTCATAGTCGTGCTTGAGGAGCCATAAATCAATGTTACTGTACTATTATGATCATAGGTTCGGTCGAAGAGAAATTTTTAGGCAAAATTTAATTGAAAAAAATCAGATTAATCAAAAGAAAATTATTGGCGCAGGCCGTTTTTTTTGGCCGTGACCTGTGACCGAACCTATGATCGTAATAGTACAGTATTCTCTTGCCCCCATTTGGGTAAGGGTATTGTCTTCTTTCCGAATTGAACTAAGGACCCTGACGCGGTATAGATCCTCTGCTGCAAGGCTTGTAGCAGCCGTCGATAGCACGCTTCCTCCAGGCGATAGCCGTGTATAGTACCACCTTCTTCCCGAACGACTATTGGCTCATGTATTACCTTCATCAGCAGCTCACGTTCTCGGTTAAAGGTGACATATGCTTGTTCAAAGGACAAGGTACTCATAACTGAGTAATCTACTCCTTCGTCATCTTCGTCCGACAACAGTTCCAGCGCTGCGATCCGTCGATCTAGCCATTCCTGGCATTCCTCCTTGCGTCTAGCCTCATTGTGAGGCCACTGCTCCCCCACGGAGCGATGGATCGCAGTCTTAGGCTGAAAATGAATCAGAGGTGGTAACCTGATCTGGTCATACATGAGGTCCGGAATGCCCCAACCCTCCGGCGGGCGAGGGAATGCCCCCTCCAACTTATCGCCTAGCGGATCAGCGTCGTCGAGGTCCCCGGTGCGAAGATGCTCCCAATCCGCGTCGATATCGGCGGCCTGTACTCGACCTTTACCTCGCCGGCGTCGTCTGTTGACATGACGGTCATCAACGAATTCCACTATCCGCGACCCGGAGGCTGTTTCCTCCGCTCCTTCGATCTCGGAGAGGCCCACGTCCTCCGGCACGTCCGGCGCGCCATCACGCATGCTTGCCTCTTCCCCCATTACAGCCGTCCATTCAGCGTCAGTGAGCGCTGCGGACGACTCCTCTTCTTGTGGCGCAGAAGGCCCTTCCTGCGTAGTTGTGGCCATGAGGGTCCGGCCACTCACAGCTGTGTAGTCGGGGTGATACCCCGTGAAAGTTTTGAAGTATGGTTGTGCCATTGTGGCGCACGCGTCGTATAGAGTAGACAGGATATTCCGACCCGTAATGAAGACAATGTGTCCACCAGTGTTATGAAAACGAGAATAATCGAGTTGCGTAGTGCTTACGCGTAGGCCGAGGGTTCGATTACGGGTGAGAACCGAGTGTAGATGTGAACGCGTGGCGCGTGAATAGATGATGTGTTGACGCGCGGTCTGATTGCGCGTGAACAGAGTGTGTGAATACGTACGTACGAAGTCTGATCTCGTAGGTACTTATGGGCGTGTGTTCCGGCGATGTCTGATCTCGCGTAGAAGAACAAAGGTTGATTCGTAGATGATAAAGTTTGTAAGCATGAGTAGTAAGAAAAGGTAAGTCTATAGGACCTGTTGAACGTCCTTTTATATGGTACTGAATACGTATGAGTCATATCATGAGTAAAGAAGAGTCAATTCCGTAGCACAGGCCTACGGATGATTAAAGATGAGTCAAAGTGATGTATGAGAACAGGAAAGGAAATTTAACAAGCGCAGATGGAGACTCGGTACTTGAGAGGACTATGAAATGTTTAGTAATCCATAACAGATATTTCAAGTATCTGAAATGAGTTTGGTCCTCAGTAGCGCGGCTTAGGCTTGGAATTCACGTACAGCATTCATGCGGTCATGTTTGGGATTTCTCCCCAGGAATTCCACAAGACTTCCATTCTCCATCCAAGGTGAAATCAGGCAGACACGTGGAGCAAAGAGATCCTCGTTGACTCCAAAGAAAGAAAGGATGTTCGGGTGACGCAGTTGTCGCCAGATAAGAGCTTCATGACGAAAGTTCTGTGTCGTTCTCCGTCAGCCCGCTTCGAGGGGCAGCCGAAAATATGAGACATACCTTGAACAGATTGCTGGCATTGCCACCGAAGATTCTCAGGACCTTGAAGGAAACGGTAATTTGCCTCGTGGTGCCTTTCCAGATGTCCTGTGAAATAACTCGTCAAATATGGTCTTTTGGCAAATGGATACAACTAACCGCGAATCCCCCGCCACACAGAGGGCGCGCCCCAAGTATTTCCGCGCTCTGACAGAAGAAAGACAAAGGTACGATATCATAGTGCTCCCCGAGGACACGCAGACACCTCAGGCATTTCATACGATAACTGGACACGTCGTCCAAATCCAGTTCCTATTGTCCGAGAGATGTTAGTACGAATCTCTAGAATTCAAAAAGCATTGGCCGTGCACATTTTGCAGAATGTCCATCACCGTCTGAGCGAGTCGGGGATCGAGATCAGACACAAGCGTTTTCCAGGGAGCAGGCAAGGACTTTAATACATCCTGCACTGCGGGGCGAGATGCTCGTCATTGCTTTCCGAGCTGACGAGCTTGGACCAGTCCATGCACCAATGATAGGAAGACGATTTCAAGAGGCCAATCGGCGGCGGCGGACGTGGTGGTGGTGATGGGGGTGGGGAATGTAGTGGTAGATGTGGTGACAGCAGCCATGCAGTGCTCGACACGGCCGATCAGAAGGTCGCAGTGTACGGCATACTGACATTAGCGCCAAACAAGACGTCAACCCCAGTGAGAAATCCGTCTAGGGAGATCTAGCACAGCTGAGGGCACACAAGGAATTTGATTCGCAGCTATGGAATTCTAGACGGCAGTAGAAGGCCCTGAGGCAGCGCTGACATCAGCAATCATTTTACCTTCCCTTTTCCCCATCACTGTCTCGACGCCGATTTATCTAGGCCAATCTATGGACATCTCATACTACGTTGTGACCTGACGATATCTGTCTTCTGCCCATTTAGTTCTACCTACCTACCTACCTACCTACCCTCAATACTATTCATTATGCCTATATGTCGCTGTTCTCGTTGTTTACGAAGCCATCCGGAAGGCAGGAACGTGGTAGCTTCTACTGTATATCGCCACGCCTCCAACAACAGTCGCAATAACAGTGACTCGGCTGTATCGCGTCAGAGTGAGGGATCGGGCAGTTTTACTTCAGAAGAACTTGCCCAAGGTCTCCAAGTCTTTCTGTCTTCTGGTTATCAGCAATCGTATGACAGTGGTTCGGACGACGAGGTATGTACTTTCTAGTTGAAGTAACATATATCCTCACAATATTCTATAGGATTCCAATCACTCCAGTCAGTCTGAAGGGCGCCCCGGAAGCAGCATGTCCGGTGTTATCGAGCATGGCATGTTCAATGACAGTTCGCAGGAGCAGGAAGATCACTCTCGGAGACGCGACACGACTATGCATAATGAATATCGCGATGATGATGAAGAAGATGATCATCGCGCTGGTGAAGGAGATGACAGCCGCATCGGCGAGGGCGATGACCACCGCGTCGGTGAAGGCGATGACCGCCGGGTCGGCGAAGGCGATGAACGTCGCATCAGCGAAGGTGATGAACGTCGCATCGGCGAAGGAGATGAACATCCTGATGAAGAGCGACAAGATCCAGACCATGGTATGGGTGACTCCGACGAAGAACGTCCCGATCAAGGATGTTTACGGTATCGACAGCTTGAAGAGCAGAATGATGCTGAGCTGGAGGCACCCACGGCCTATCGCATTGATGACATTGCCATTTCCCGCCGCTTCATCACGGAATTGAAAAAGGCCTCTCATGCTGGACTCGATGACCGTATTCGCGAACAAGTCACAAATCCACCTCGACACCTCGCAACACTCGACGATGATGAAAGACTTTCCATCGATGTCTTTCTCGCTGTCAGTAATGCGTCAGAACAGACGTACAACTCTGTTCGCTTGGCAATATCTCGCCGGTTTCCCGATTCCCATATGCTTTCGTTCTACCAAGTCAAAAGCCTCCTCGAGAAAGTCACCGGCGTCGTCCCAGTGGCTCATGATATGTGTGTTAACTCGTGTATTGGGTATTGTGGAGCATATGCCGACCTGCAGAACTGTCCGCATTGTGGGGAGAAACGGTTCACAAAAGAGGGAGGATCGGTTCCGCGAAAGCAATTTCATACCATCCCGATTGGTCCCCAGCTTCAGGCTCTTTGGCGAAGTAAAGAAGGTGCCGAGAAGATGCAGTATCGCAACAAATACACCCGCAAAGTTCTCGCTGAGCTCAGCGGCGAACACGGTCGTACATCTCCTTACGCCGACTTCTTCGACGGTAGTGACTATCTTGAGGCACTTGTAGAGGGAAAGATCAAGGATGGAGACATGGTGCTTATGATATCGATGGATGGAGCGCAGCTTTATCGTATGAAAGCTTCGGACTGCTGGATATATATCTGGATCGTCATGGATCTCTCGCCGGAGACGCGGTACGCTAAAAGGCATGTCCTTCCTGGTGGATTCATTCCAGGGCCCAATAAGCCGAAGAATATAGACAGCTTTCTTTTCCCGGGATTGTATCATCTCGCGGCGCTCCAAAACGACGGATTGACTGTCTGGAATGCGAAAGATGATACAGTCTTCCAGTCATCCCCATTCCTTGCCCTCGTTACAGCAGACGCTCCTGCCATGGCTCTTCTCAATGGTACTGTTGGTCACCATGGAAAATATGCATGCCGACTGTACTGTCCGCTCCCTGGTCGACATAAACCCGGTGCCCCGCATTACTATCCTGTTCGCTTCAAACCAGATAACTACAATGTTTCCGGATGTAATCATGACGACGTTTCCCTTCTTTCACTTCTTCGCAACTTCAACAGTACATCGGCCAAGGAGCGCTACGAGGTCAATTTGACCCGAGTGGAGAGTTCTGTTAACAAAACTGTCTACGAGGCAAACCGTCTTGATACAGGTATCTGCCGGGCAAGCATTTTCATGGGACTCTCAGAGAACCATCGACTGCCTATCCCCTCCCTTTTCCCTGGTGATAACATGCATTTACCTGCACTCAACATCACCGATCTGTTTCTAAGTCTGTGGCGCGGAACCATCGATTGTGATCCCGCTGACCGGAAAGACACTTGGGACTGGGCCGTACTGCGTGGTGACATTTGGAAGGAGCACGGCAAGCAGGTAGCTGCTGCAACACCATGGATTCCTGGGTCTTTTGACCGTCCACCGCGAAATATCGCAGAGAAGATTTCAAGCGGATATAAGGCGTGGGAGTTTCTACTCTACTTCTATTGCCTTGGTCCAGCGCTTCTCTACGGTGTCCTACCAGATGCCTACTACCGTCATTACTGTTGCGGTGTGCGCGCCATGCGAATCGTCCTCCAGGAGCAGATCAATACCGCTGAACTTGTCCTTTCTGATGAAATGTTCACAAAATTCTCCGATGACTTCGAACGACTGTACATCCAGCGAAAGCCAAGTCGAATTCATTTCGCACGTCAAAGCATACATACACCCTCTCATTTACCACATGAGGTGCTCCGACTTGGCCCTGGAGGCATTTATTCTCAGTGGACAATCGAACGGACTATTGGCAATCTTGGCGAAGAGATCAAACAACACTCCAATGCCATGGCCAATGTTCAACAGCGTGGAATCCGGCGGTGTCAAGTGAATGCTCTGGATGCCATGATTCCAGGACTTTTGCCAGAGCCTGAAACTCCTCATGCAGCACGTTTACTCGGTGATGAATATGTCTTCCTGCCAGCATTGGATACCGCTTTTCGTGCTACACAGCCTGCAGAGGCGGTTGCTATACGAAAATACCTTCGAGAACAAGGACAGATTGTTCTCGATACATACAAACCATTGGTCAAGCGATGGGCTCGTCTCCAGCTTCCAAATGGTCAGATTGTTCGAACGGCCTGGAAAGAATCTCTGAAGCCCATCGAAGAAGTTCGCGCTTCTCGTCATGTAATGGTAGGTCTTCGATTGAAGTATACAAGAAATGATCTAAGCTTCTCTCTTCTCAGATACCTATTCCGAACAAAGTGCCAGTTATTGCAGAGGTTCTGTTCTTCACATTACTCTCTGTGGGCGATGTGCTTAAGCCCGTCGCGGTCATCTGGCCATTCTCTCAGCCAGACTCGCATATATGGGAGGTATCATATCACTGCTATTGGACTTCACAAAAGCTGGACGAGTCTCATATTCGTGTTATCGATGTCAAACAGATTCGATCTACTGTTATCATGTCACCAGATGTGAACCGTTCCAAATCCACTGGGATGGAGTACTGGTACATGGCCGAGCGGCCCAACTTAAAGCTTGCAGCAGTATTTCGCAGTGCAGCTGAGGCAGAAGGCATAAATTAGTAGGCGACTTGTACCGAAGCATCGATGTATGTATATAGTAAAAATTCCTTCTCCAGGGTGGGGGACTGTGTCCTAAGTGAGGTTACAACTGGAATGTATACTTTCAAGAGGTGTCTACCACATTGTGAAGTTTCGTTTATGCCATGCAACTTGGTGATCGTCGGTGGAAGGTTTCCGGAGATGTGATCGACCATGATACTCACGAAGCAAAACACCTCTACAAGTTGGGGCTCTGTGTTCTAAGTGAGATTACAGTCCATATACACAGATTTTAGATATATCTATCCTTTGAGACCAGAATGGTTTATGCTACTCAAGTGTATGCATGTTACCATACGATCTAGTGTATTCAAGGCTACCATAAAGCACATCAAGGGACTCGCATGTAGCGATCAAAACAGGTTCAAATTTCTTGTAAGTACTTTCTTCCTCTACTACGATATCTATACGAGCAGAACACCAACCAGTGGCAACGACAGACTGTACAACAACGAAATATGGATAACCCGCCATACGAAAACAGTACTCCACCGTATCCAAGCGAGTTGGACGAGTTCAATCTCAGTATGCTAGGCAACGACCGAGAGAACACCTTCGAAGCAGATGATACATGGGGTAGTCATTCAGTCCATTCCTGGACTTCCAGGTCAACTACACCCCAGCCAGCTCTTCTTTTCGCATCTTCGACACCGGATTCGGATACTCCTTCACCAGATCTGTTCCATTCCCATTTTCCTTTCGGTTCCATTTCGCGACACCAGAGAACATCAAGCCTACCGCCGTTGGCCTCGACTTTGGCTCGAACTCGAATGGGCATGACGCCCTCCCCCCTTGGAGGTGGCATGAACACGCAACTTGGCCAAGCTCTTCAACAATGCGAGCTCCTGGAAGGACGAGTAAACGAATTAGAGCGCGAGCTTTTGCAGAAGTCAGCTGAGTACACGACTTTGAGGTATGAGACTCACCAGTAGTATTTCAGCCAGACACTAATGCAATGCTAGTAACGCATACAATGCCCTTCTTTCAGTTGTGAAGACCATTGGGACGCAAGGAAATACCTCCAGTCAGACACCCGAGCCTACGTCGTATACGTCGCAGCCACCGGAGCTGGCCAAAGTGAAATTTTGGGGGCATGGTCAATGGGATCAGGAACTCAAGCTAACGAAGAGCTCATTTGCGTTAGGCTTCATTACACATGCGGATGGACGTACAATTTCGGAAGAGGAGGCACAGTCTATCCGTACTTTTTTGAATGCCTATTGGAAAGATTGGATCCCCGCGTGCAAGGCGCCAGATAGTTGGAGACAGCTTGGCGCAGCAATGGCGGATGAGTTCTATCGAGCAATCGAAAAGAGATTTCCTGCTGTCAGCTACTGCTCGGGTAATTGGAAAGCAGACAAACTTGGTCTCATGTACTATCCGGCATTCATGCAGACGAACCGTGAAAAGGTCCTGGCGGTACGGCAGAGCAGACGAACTGAGGAGATCCAAAAAGGTGCACTAGCGCTTCAGCTAAGCCATGGTGGTGCGTCGCGGGTGAAGAAAGAGAAGAAGAGGAAAGGTGATGATGATGGTGGTCAGAAAGCCGAGAGCAAGCGCCCTAAACGCGATGATGACGATCACGTACATTTCTTTGTTTTGACTTTGATCAGACTGTATCTCACTCTCATCTACAGTTACCGACAGCGATTACCTCTGCGAAACAGTCTCAGCAAGCTGAAGCCGCTCCTCTCGGCGGCGCGAAGGTAGAACAGTTGTCAGATAGCCCTTCTGGCGACATATTCGGTCGGTCTCGTTCAAGTTCTCTTCTCCCCTCTCCACAAATCCACTTTTTTGGGTTATGCTGTTCGGATATAGACTGCTCAGATTGTTCTGACTGTAGACGCTCTCCAGGCTTCTCATCTCCCAACTCGATACCTGTACCGAACAAGTCTCTACACGACGTGCAAGCTGAACAGTCTATAGACCCAGTACCCAAGGCTGCCATCGATTCCGCCACCGTCACCAACCAGTCCAAACAGTGCGCAGACACTGCACTCGAAACATCCCCAGACAGTTCTTCGACCACAAATGGCCAACAGCAAACATCATTCCGTCCTTCTGACTCGGCCATCACTGCATCGTCTGCGCCTGGTACCCCAGCTCCGCCCAGTGGGAAGTCGTTGCAAGTCGATACTGCCGGTCCCAATGTTAACCTTGACAACAATTTGACGGAAAATCCTGCGCCTCCCAGAACTTCGTTGGCGTCATCCGATGTGCCGAAACCAATAGACTATGCACAATTCAAGTCGTTTATCGTGAGTACATCGCTTTATCCCGACTTTTTCAGTAGTACTGATCTCATTCAAACAGAAGAACGACAATAGTGAAGGAAATGTCTTGTAAGTCGCTCAGTACTCTTCCAAGTTTCCGGCGGCTCAAAACTGATTGTAGAACAAGTCAATCTGGGTATCAAGATGCCCCTCCGCTTCCAGTCGGCTTGAGTGCAGGACGGGAAGCACAGACCACCTCATCAGCAACGTCCGGTGAACCATCGGCAACGAGCAGTAGTGGCAAAGGTGCTGGTATGTACTACTTTTGTGACATTTTCGACATCTCTGACCTTTTTCTCCGGAAAAAGGCAACGCGAAGGGTGCTAAACAGCCCACTAACCCAAATGCGAAGATGACAGCGTCGAAAGCCCTTACAGCGAGGTATGTATTCTTTATCTAGTTTCCTCGCATCTCTAAGGTACTCATTTAGAAATCTATGTGCCATCGTCTGGATCAAGAAGTTCAAAGGTACCCGAGTGGCGTATGGCGAGTACTGGGATGGTTTGTCCGAGACGGAGAAGGAGGTAAGTCCGTTTCATGCCGTGCAGTGACTTCTACTGAGCCAGCTGTCGGTCTAGACATGGCAATCGAAAGCTACTGCTGCGAAAGCAGCTCAGAAGACTGCTGCCGCTGCCGCTATGGAGGAAGACGTTGTCTGAGTCTGCATTCTTTCATAATACACGGACCTGCTGTGTAGTATTCTACAAATGTGCCCTAATTCGAGACTCGATAATCCTATGTGTTCCTACTAGATCTGAATTCGAACAGTTTCAAGATATAAGATGGGCTAGGCAGAGCTAGGAATGAATGAACGAAACACCATAATCAAAATCTTGCTGATTCTAGCATCAACTAGTTCTCGCATCAAAATCGTTGCATTCTAGCAAGAGATAACTATAGTTCACAAGGATATTCGAGGAGCTATGAAATCATTGTTCTGCCTCGATTCCCCTAGACGGACTTTTCACTGGGCGTCAACTCTCTAAGACTTCATAATCCTCTGCAGGCTGAGTGCCCCCACTCAAGCAAGGCTGCCAACTTACTACTACTACTACATACTCAGCTTCATCGAGGAAGTCCAATAACATGAAGACATGTACTTACTTCAAGCCAACATATCGTGAATCCGGGACATCTCGTAAAGCGACACTGCCTCCATCAATCACTCACAAATGAAACGAGGTGAATGCGAGGAGGAAGTTCAAGAATAGAAAGACGCCGATACGTGCAAATCGTGTCGAACACACATGACGTTAGCGGTGGCTAAACATGTTTGGACACACAACGAAATCGTAAGAACAAGCATTACTGCGACCCCAAACTCTTCTCCAACACCCCCTGCACAATCTGCTCTTGCTGCGCAAGCCACAGCCCAAACGCAGGCGTCTTCAACCATCTATACACAAACATTAACCAACCGTCAACGACAATGACACTTCAAATCAAACCTCACCTCTCATAAAACTCCTTCCTTTTCGACGTCGACTTGAACGGCAACGTACTCCCATGCTCCTTCAAAGACGCAAAGAACGCCGACGAGCTAAACGGCTTGAGCCGCATGTTCCCCTCCCTCACCTCTGTCGGCGTGGGTATAATGGTATTAAGATATCGCGTAAGGGGTATAAGGAGCTCGTTCGTTCTCGAGCAGAAATGCCGCCGTAAGTCTAACGAGGCGGCTAGACCTATCGATAAGTTAGAGCTCGGAAAGTACAAACAGTGCGGAGAAGACAAACGTTCTGCATCCGATCCACGACATGAGCTCTCTAGACGTGCTAGCAGATGTTGATCCTTCGATATATACCGTTTATGTGTTTTGGTTTTCCATCCCGGAGTCGGACCAGGAGCCTTCATCACACCTTTCGTGGGTCTAACAAATAAACATATGTCTCGTCAATAAAGCAGAGTATCACTCACGGAATTCTGCGTCCCAGACTCAAGACATGCGGCCAGTGTGCGCATTCCCGTTCAAAGAAGGGATTGGTCACACCAAGTAAAAGACCCGCCTTCGGTGGAAGCTTGTTCACCAATGTCGCATGGTCCCCGTCATGTATAGTAAAGTATGGCCGTATATCGCCCGCCAGGGGAATCGGACGCAACAGATCTCGAAGCCACCAAACTGCTTGACTGGTCTGACTCGGGGACGCGCCAAAGATCAGAATGGGTTCGCAAAGTACTACACACTCCCATATTGACCAAAGGTGGGAAATCGAGGCCTCGAACAGCAGTATAGGCGGCGGAAAGAAGGGACATGCGCCTGCTAGGGTCTACGATCAAGTCAGAGTCCTGTGGAATTGACAAGAAAGGAATCTTACATGTATCGATGGATTGTACTTTTCCCGGAATGAGGACGTGTCTGTCAGCTGTTGGTGGTCCATCGATTGAGGTAACTCGACGTGGAGCACGGATCCAAGGAACCCGAGCTCAAGGATCGCTCCAGGCGTAGGGTCCGACCTTTCTTCGCCGTATTAACACAAACTCGGTGAGGAAAGGAAGGAGGGGCAGTACCATGTTGCAATATTGTGGCATGCCGTTTCGAGCATAGGAACACCATGTATCTCGAATAGCGGTCCGAACACGGAAGACAGCGTGGTGAAGAGGGTAGGGTATTGGTGCTGCGTTAGGATTACAACGGAACGCTAAGCAGTTGATAAGAGTATGAAGGTCTGCGGTGGCGATGATTATACCTGTTCATATCCTCGCTTGGACTTGGTATCCCGACGTTGGGTGAAGTGGGCGAAGCCGTGAATGAAACCGCCTTTCGCTTCTCTTATTCGAAAAGAATGGCTCTGGGAACCCTGTTCAAATTGCAACGAATCCGGGAATGAAGAAAATGCTCTAAAGTCGTGTTAACAGGAGTACTGGGAATTGGTTTGAAAGAACCCTACATGTTCTCTATCTCGGTAGGAAGGAGAGGAATGTTTGGAAATGTGCCGTCCATTACTGGGCCGTGGTCGACGTCGAATTCCACTGTGACATTGATGAGTAAATAGTAAAGTATAAATGCAGATACGCACCGATAGCGATGCCCAGGATCCACCGGCGAATATTGGCGACCACTTCGTCCTCCACGTCAATCGAAATTGCATTCCTTCTTGGCCGTTTGGGTGCTTCCATATTGCGAGGTAACGTCTGAGAGCGGGATAGTGACGGACGCGACGCCGCTAGCCTGCTAAGGTCGGGCGACGACGGTGAGAACATCGACGTTCTGCGTGTCGGCGACGTCGGCGACATTGGCGGAAGGTCAAATGCGAACGAGAGCGAAGGTCGCGAGCTGGTAACACTCGATACGGTGTGGCCAGAAGGCACGCCGAGGTCGACCTCATCGTCATCCTTCGGATTGTTGAGCTTCAATTCGGCCTTGGGCACAGGCATGTCGTCGTCGTCGTTGTCGCGCACAACGGCGACAACGTCGGTGATGGTGGAGAGAAGGAAAGAGGGTCTGATGCCGATCGCTTTACATAATCGGGGGCTTGGCGTGTGGCGTACTGTCAAGGATTTCTCAGCCAGAAAAGTCAAAGATACATGAAGACGGTGTATTTGGCATAGGAAACTTGGTAAGGGTATACGGAAAGATAAGATGCTAAGATACACGAAAATGTAGGCAGTACAGAAAACACAGAGCACAGACAAGAATGAGTAAAACGTATGCAATCATTCGTTGGGATGACGAGGGGGGAGATACAATGCATCTAGCAGGAGATATTTTAGCGAGGACCAGAAAATCACAGCTTTGAGTAACGTACAATCGATGATGGGAATCATCAACCCGAGGCGTTGTTTCCCTTCTCGAAAACAGCTGAGAAGTACGAGGCAGCAGACAAATGCGGATTGTCTCGTTTGAAGGGCTCGGTCGACCCATAGACACGTCCTTCGTTGAGAGATATACCTGGATGGAGGTCGTCAATAATCGTTATACCACGCACAACAGTTCGCACATACCTCTCGCTCTACCTCGCACTAAGGAGCGGCCCTTGTCGCACACAGAAAGCATGTGCAGCATAAAGATGATAATCAGAATTGCGATGCCGCCTAAAACAATCAATAATCCCAAGACCAGGTAGTATTCCACAGCCCACTCACACCGCACGAACAGAGGACCCAGGTGGTAGCCGCATTCCACGCAGGACGGCTTCGCCGCCGCGGTCGCTTTCGCCAAGGCAGTCGTAATAGGTGGCATGCTGATAGTTAGTAGAAGAGAACGACTGGCCAGCCGTACAGCATTTTATAGGCCCATTGTGCTGTACAGCTACCAAGTAGACAGCCGCTATTCCGGAGCTTGCTTGTCGGCAAAGTGAGTCAAAGAAGCCTAGTAGAGTACCCCGTGTCATTTGACATGAGAGTGAGGACACACAACAGGGCAGTGCAAAAGACGAAGTAGGAAGTTCTGCTGCCGAGAGCATATGAAGCTGCGGTCAATTGTACGACACCTATCAGCGGCAGTGCTAAGACGTATATTTGGACGCATAGACGGAACCGGTAGCGTGGTCGTCCTTGCAGTAAGCCGGCGTCAGCACGCGAAACAGGGACGCATATACCGTTAACAGATCAGAGGAGAATCACGTATGCGGGGATGGCAGGACATTGTCATGTTCTCATCATAACGAGTCAACACGTCAGATGATCCTGATACCAGGCCACCACTTGGAGCGCACAGTCGGCGTAGCGACCTGCGGACGCGCCTCTGCTGTAGGAGTACCAGTTGGATCAGAAGGAAGACCAGGTCGACCCTCACGTGACGTACGTGGCACTTACTTCTGAACCACCACCACCACCTTGTGCCCTCTTGTTTTCGCCTGGTACACAATCACTCAGGCCTCCTCGAGCGTGTAAACGCTTTCTTCCCATCGGACACACTCGCTAGCTGTGCGTGTCTTCAACTCTGGGTCCTGCCCAATCATCAACGCGTACCGAAGCGAGCTGCAGATGGGCATTAATACCGCCGACTCCTGGAATCCAGAGGCTTCTATTCTTGCGGTACTGCGTTAGCTGTGCGAGCAACTGCTGTTGACTTTGTGAGATCACCTTCTACTTAATACCAGATCCCATCCTCCCTCTTAACACTTTTTAAATGACAGATCACCGCGCTCACGTTGTATATCGTCGGCTCTTGAGTCGTACCGGACATGGATACCCACTATGGATCCCAGACCCCGACGAGAACCTCCCTGAAGCCTATCGCAAAGACGGCATCAACATCGGGGACGTCGGGCTGCTCACAGAGGACGGGGGATTCGATTTTCTTTTCAACGTGCACGCATCAGCGAACGACCCACTGAACAGCGGCAGTGTACCTTGGAATTTCCTCCCGTTATCAGCGTTCAATGATCCTCATCCTATTCGGAAGACTTCCTTCATTCACAAAGAAAAGTCCTCCATCACAAGCGCGCATGTCACCAAAAAATCCATTGCGATGGAAGGATCCGCGGATACAGTGTAAGCTCGTAGTTTCGGCTCCTCGTCTCATGTTAACAGCCATAAGAGTATCTTTGGCGGGGGCGGATTTGGCTTCCAATTTAGCACCAGGAAAGCGCAAGCTGCTGTGTTAATGCTCCCTGATGGCGCACACCGCTACGTAGCCAAGAATAGCTCCATCTACGAGAAATATGCGAGCGAAAACGGGATAACATGGTACCAATATGCCAACGGCACCTTGGGCCGAGGCGCACCGAACGGCTCTCTCTACTTGGTGACCGGTTGCGATAAATGTCGCTCCTGGGGAACAGCCGCAGTATCACAGCCCGAAGAAACCCAAGAAGTTTCTCTGAAATTCGTCGCAGCAGGGATTGCGGAGGGCGGCATTGCTCTACACTCCTCTTGGAGCACGGATTTTGGGACGGAGACACGTTGCTTCCCACCTAGTAGCATTACGGTTCATGAGATGGAGAACCAATGCGTCTTCGTTCGCGGAATTACTATATCCGTGAAGGAAAGTTTTCTTCGGCGCGCGTTACGGGTAGAAGTAGGTCGTTGGTCAGGGGTGCCAGAGGATTCGCGACATAAGCGGTTTGGCCAATCGTCTTCGGCAAACTTTCCTCGCTCCCTGTCCTTTCGTTCTACAGGTTCTTCGATTTCTCCCTCCTCATCTCGGCACAGCGGACATTCGCATTCCGATACACACATCGTACCCGTTGATCCAACGCCGTTCAAAGACGACTCGGATGGAGAGATTGGTGGTAGTGAGGACTCGTCGGATAGTGAGGTCGAAGTCAGTCGGTTCCCACTCTATTCTGATGCGGTACGTGCCTTTAACAAAACTTTTGCGTACATGTTCTGAGAAAAGTCCTCTAGCCGCAGAATCTTTCGTCTCGGATAGCTAATCACATTCTGTCGATGGTATGTTTTCGTTGGTCTGTCGATGGTGTTCCTCTTACTTACAGATACAGCGGTCGGATGCCGATGTTGCAGTGGTCAACGACGAAGCCTGGATGTCCGTCATCAATGAGGATCATAGCTTGCAGACTGATGACGATGACGATGAAGACCTGCTTCTTCAAGAAGTGTTGAAAGGCTATGACATTGATGTTTCCAACGGTTAGTAAGTTATGTTCGTACTTACTGCAGGAACTGACCTGATGCAGGTATCGCTCGATTGTGCCCACATCCTGGAGAGCTAGACGTCGATGCAGCAACATCGGATGATATCATCGCGCCAATTCAGTCCCCATTGAAGGAGACAACCCTTGCCAGTCCAGAACACCTCAACAGACTTCCTATTCCGCCCTGGATTACACTCCCACGTTATCCGACCGCCCTTGAACCCAAGGCTTCGTCGAGCGATTCGGTTGGTGAATTCGTTTCCTTCTTGAACCCAGCTGACGGAGAGACTAGGGACCTCCCTCTTCGGATATGTGGGAACCCGCGATGGCTTCAGCAGCTCCTCGACGATCAAGAAAGCTACCGATCTCTGAGCGCATAGATCCCAGTGGTGATATAGCGCAATCTCAAAAGGACGCGGACACGCTAGATGAAGAGAACGGCGAGCATCCCGCGGACCCTGCAGTGTCACCTCATGGATACGGCCCCAGTCGTTCGCCTCAGCACCACAATTTCCCCGGCGGTAGGATCAGGACGAGTCGTACAATTAGCTCTTCCTTCGTTCCTCCGCCACCATTCGATGTGAAGCGCAAATTGCCAGACCATGCGCCTAGCTCTCACCATGTTGAGCACCAGACATCTAGTAGCTCTCTCAATGCGGAGTCTTGGCTTCGTCAGCAGGGCTTCCTCCGTGGACTGCCTTCCACTGTCCCTATTCACTTGAACACGCTCTATGACGCAAAGGACAACGCCCAAAGACCTCCATACACCATAACGCAGCTGGCTGCTGTAGCCATCGTCAGCCGCCCCCGCCAAAGGGCATCCTCGGAGGATATTTACGACATGATTACGGAACGTTTCTCTTACTTTGAGGGCCAGAAAGGGCAGAAAGAGCTCAGAGTAGGTCTTTCACAATTGCAATTTGCTCACTTACCCGACACTATTTCATTGCAGGAATCCCTTGAACACACACTCTCTTCTTACAGCTTCTTTAAACGCGTTCCCCGCGCGGCCGAGCTCTGGGAGCTCGACGTCAGCCGCGCGGGCGACAACCCTGAGGCTGAATCCTGGGAAGACGCGAGCGAGTGGCCGTACCGTCCTGTGTCCCCCGCGAACTCGGACGACTCGGATATGTCTATGCACTCGAGCGGGTATAGGTCTACCTAGCGAGCACCAGACGTTGATGGATGTGGAGTGCGGCGATCGAGGCGCATGCAGGAGGACGCTTCGAGGTGATTTTCACGAAGTTATAAATGGATTTGTCCATGGACTTTAAGTATGTTTTCTTTCGTGCTTTCTGTGCTATGTATCCTTGCTTTGAATCTGTCCTGCTTTCACTTTGTTTCTTGCTTTTTTGTTTTGATTGATTGCTTTCCTTTATATGTTACTACTAGTCTAAGTTGTATTTTGCTTTATCATCTCCGAACTGCTGCCATACGCCTTTAGATTACAATGGGATGCTGGGTTATGTCTACCGTGCTAGGACTCATGGACGTGCTGGATGTTTGTTCATGGCAAGACAAACCACTCCACGATGCTGGTAGTGTTAAGCTCATCAGAGAACATGCCTCGGATGCGATAATTTTCTAGGTGGCGGTGGCGGTGGGTGTGGATGCGGCGAGGAAATCGTGTAAAAATGTTATGGATAACGATCTAGGCAGCCGCGTACTGAAATGAAGTGGAGAAGCATATGAGAAGGAGGTCGCGGATCCGCAATGTGAATGGTTGAAGGAGTAGGAGGATTGAGGAAGGGCTTATCATGACTAGGTCACTCAGCGAGCGACGGAGAGTGGCGCAGAACCTGCGCATCGGAGTTGCCCCGCTAGACGAAGGATAGGTCTCTTCCCTGTGGCAGAATAAGTAGTCTTTTTTGGCCGAAGACCGTGCGTGACGTTCTTGCCACCCGCCATCATCATCAATATGATTTACCATGCGCGCGTCCCTCCCGCCGCCGTCGCCGAGCATCCTATCTCCCAACACTCCACGTAGCATTGCCTCTCGTTTTGACAGCTGGCCCGCTGCTACTTATCCGCCGCCATGCTGGTTGGGACCATTTAACCTTCCGCTGTCAGTACCACCTTAGATGCATTGTCTGTGTCTTCTTTCTCCTCATATTGCTTATAGCATCTGTAGGTTTTCTTGTCATATTCAATCAGTGCGACGGACACCATATACACATTTGCTACAATTCTCTGCGGCAGCACTTTGTGCTGCTGCGCTTGCTGCTCACTTCCCATGTCTGCCTCATGTATTACCACCTTAAATATATGTCTTTAGGGCCATTTACATCCTCTCCTGCTCTGCGCGTTTCTGAGCCTCCAAGTAGGCATTTATCTTTGCCTCCGACAAGCGAACCCTTTGCCCGGATTTGAGTGGCGGATGACCTGGACATACACAATAATTCCGATTTCCCTTTCCAGGACATTCCCAGCGTAGTTCACAGTATGCATTGCAACAAACGGCACAACGATTGCCTTTGAGCTTTTCCACTGAGCCAGAGCATAAAGCCATCCTCATCAAGCCCATGGACTGCACTGTGGATTGATGTGATGATGAAGCTGGGGATGACTGCGACGGGGAGGGACGCCGAATCTGCGACGTCGAAGGTTGCTGAGGCTGTGACGGCGAGGGTTGCTGAGCAAACGGCGTAGATGGCGCATGCGGCGGATTGCCATCTGATGGACCATCATCATTCTGTGGATTGTCGATGTCCATCTCATCGGACTTCTTCGCGAATACTGGGGTGATAGAGGGTTTATCAAGTGAAGCCTGTCCCTCAGTAACTGAAGAACTGCCGAGGTCCTTCAATGATGAAATGAGACTGTGAATGGTAGGCCGCTCTTGGGCAGAAAAAGACAAGCATGATATAACCAGCAACCATAGCTGGTCCGAAGGAAAAATCTCAGTAGACGGTCGAGGAGGTTTCCTCTTCTCAGTGAGTACTTCGTGTATCACTGCTGGATCCCTTTTTATATGCGAAAACGGTGCTTCACCAGTATACATCTAAAAGAGAGCCGTTGGCGGGTTGCGTAACACTGAAATTTGATCACATACTTCGATAATGGTGCACCCGAAGGAGTATATATCCTGCGTAGTGAAATAATTATTCTGAAATAGCGCATAGTTCATCATTTCGGGGGGAAGCCATCGAAGCGAGCCTCGAAGTTCCATTGCAGAGCACCGCGGTGAATGTGATTCGGTTATGAGAGCCAGACCAAAGTCCGCCAGACAACAAGAAAGATCGTTCTTGACAAGAATATTAGCCTGAGGGGAGGTAAATCACCAGATTGAACAGTCAGAACACAGGCTCACTCCTTTGATATCACCATGAACAACTGGGGGATCGAGATCGTGTAAGTATCGTATGCCTTCCGCTACTTCGAGTATCTGAGGTAAGTTTAGCCCTCGGTCGCACGGCTTAGGCTTAGAGTACGTGTACAGCCTTCATGCGATCATGCTCTGGATGCCTCTGTAGGAATTCCACAAGACTTCCGTTGTCCATCCAAGGTGAAATCAGGCAGAGACGCGGAGCAAAGACTTTATCGCTGACCCCGAAGAAGGGAAGGATGCTCGGGTGGCGCAATTGCCGCCAGAGAAGAGCTTCGCTGCGACAGTTCTGCATCGGTCGCTTCTTCAGTCTGCTTCACGCGGCACTGCCAGTGATATGAGACATACTTTGAACAGCTCGCTGGCATTGCGATCGCCAGCAAAGATTCTGAGGACCTTGAAGGAAACGGTAATTTGTTTCATGGAGCCTTTCCAGATGTCCTGGGAAATAATCCGTCAAATATAGTAGCAATTCGGCAAGCGAAAATAACTAACTGCAAATCCCCCACCACGCACTGGGTGATTCCCAAATATTTCCGCGCTCTGGCAGAAGAAAGACGATGGTACAACGTCATACCGTTCCCCGAGAACACGCAGAGACCTCAGGCATTTCATACGATAGGCAGACGTGGAGTCATTCCCAGGCACATCGTCCGAATCTAACTCCTGTTGTCCAAGAGATGTCAGCACAAATCTCTAGAATTGAAAAGCGTTGGCCGCACAGCTTGTAGAATGTCCATCACCGCCTGAGCGAGTTGGGGATCGAGATCAGACACAAGCGTTTTCCAAGGCGCAGACAAGGACCTTAACACCATCCTGCACTGCGAAGCGAGGTGCTCATCCGAGCTGACGAGCTTGGACCAGTCCATGCACCACCAATGGTCGGAAAACGATTTCAAGACACCAGTAGGTGGCGGCGGATGTGGTGAAGATAGTGGTGGTGGTGGTGGATGTGGTAACAGCAGGGAGACCGGTGCAGTCACATCATTGATCCAACATGCGCATCGACTTCGCAGAACCACTTTTGCTGTCAAATGCCTCACCACGCTGTATAGGTTGATCTTCCCCCCATGCAAGCAAGGCCGCTACTTCATCATGAGGAAATCCGTCAAGGGGTAAACAATAAAGTTTGAAAGACGGGGTGTAAGCAGGGTTTGGACGCACCTTGATTTACTTACAGTGTCCTTTATGATATGGACAAGACATTTAGTTGATTGACCGTAAAGCGGATGCTGCCTCTGTCAACTTATCAAAAGATCTGCAAAAGACCACAAGAGATTGCCGAAACCTGCAAATCGTGTCCCGTGATCGCACGTCGCTTATCTTAGTAACACCATGGTCTTTGCCGCGACCTCGAAGATGGCGCGACAGTGGGCTCGCGCAGGCGGGATATATTGACGGCTACGACGTGGTTCTGGCTTTTTCCCGCTGTCGCGCTCATTTCGTGACGGCGTACATGAAGCCGTCGTCTCTATTCTCTCTGACGGTAGCGACTGCCGACAGGCCGTACGATGACTCCACCATTTCCAACTATCCTCTTCGCCTCCTAGAAATACTATTCCCGGTTTGACTCCTTGTCGGCGTCGAATTTAGAGGAAACGGGGAGCTCCTTCGCCGTCCTTTGGGTATCTTGACTTTGGAAACGAGTCTTGTGCTGTTCAGCGGCTTTGCTCTGCGACCTGCGGTAACCAGACTCGCGGATGTCTGCAAGGATACACATACTCTGGCACACTTGTCAGACAACTCCCATGTCACCATTTCACCATCTTCTGGGAGAGCACGGGCCAACCAGATCGCCGAGTACCTGCGAGAGCTCTAAATCGAACGGCCAAGATAAAATGCAATTGCGGAGGACGAAATGGTTGCAAATATTCACTGGTGGATACCGTCGGTATGTGTCTAATCCCAACACATTACAATTCGCTCATGAATGTCACAGTGGAATTCGACGTCGACCATGGGGCCCAGTAATGAGCGGGACATTTCCAAATATTCCTCTTCTTCCTACCGAATTCTTCTTCTGTACGTTCTCCTCAAACTACTTTAGAGCATTTTCGTTGCAATTCGAACAGGGTTAGCCATTCCTTTCGAATAAGAGAAGCGAAAGGCGGTTTCATCGCACACTTCGCTCAACGTTGGGATACCAAATCCAAGCGAGGATATGAACATGTATGCCCATTGCCACCGCAGACCTTCATACTCTCATCGACTGCTTAGCATTCCGTTGTGATCGTAACGCAACACGAGTTCTTCACTACGCTGTCTTCCGTGTTCGGACCGCTATTCTATCGAGATGCATGCAGTTCCTATGCTCGAAACCGCGTGCCACAACATCGTAACATGGTGCCGCGCATACTTTCTTTCTTCACCGAGCTTGTGTCTATACTGCGAAGAAAGGTCGGACCAATGCCTGGAGCGATCCTTGAGCTCGGGTTCCTTACATCCGTGCTCCACGTTGAGTTATCTCAATCGATGGACCACCAACAGTTGACAGACATGTCCTCGTTTCGGGAAAAGCACAATCCATCGATACATGTGCGATGCCTCTTTTGTCTGCTCTGTACGATTCTAACTTGTCTGCAGACCCTAGCAACCGCATGTCCCTGCTTTCCTCCACCTATACTGCTGTTCGAGGCCTCGATTTCCCACCTTTGGTTAGTATAGGAGTGTGTAGTACTCTGCGAACCCATACTGATTTTAGCGCATCGCCGAGTCAGACCAGTCAAGCAGGTTGAAGGAGTTCTGGAGATATATGACGCACGGGCATCTAAACTGAGGGTTTAAAGAGTGATATGTCGTCTTGCCCGTTCCGTACTGTCCACTGTCAAGAGGAGGAGGAGGAGGATAGTCAAGGACAAGGGTTAAAAATGACTCCGGTATAACGTTCCGACCCGCCGGAGTTATGACAGCGAGAACTGGCGCCACTTGAAGCCACCACGCGCAAACCACACCTCAACCTCCTGTCAGCCGCGAATAAGCACAGGAGATGGTGTTGATGCCCTTCGGAGCCTGACATCTGTCTGCTGTAGATGGCAAAGGCTGTTTATGAAGTGACGGAATCATTCAAGGGCTGTGAACTTGAACGTGTACTGGGCGAGGTGGCAGAGATTATAGCTGTACCTAGTCGGACCTTCATATGACCGGCCGATAGGACCAGGCTGTATTGCGCGTGTCGAGTAACGTTCGCCACATTTCGGACCCGTGCTTGTCAGGTTACTGGACAACCACGTTGTGTGTTCTTTGTTCTCCTAGGCCGGGTATTGCACGGAGCTCGGGCCTATTCGAGTGTGATAATTATAGCTGTGCGTGGCCGCAACGCGCATCGAAGCTAGTTGGACACCGACACTCATATACGACCTCTTGGAACAGCTTCTCTATACTTCTTTGGTCCTTTCTCTTACCATCCCTCGAATGACAGATTATCCCGCTCACGTTGTATACCGTCGGCTCTTGAGTCGTACCGGAAATGGATATCCACTATGGATCCCAGACCCCGACGAGAATCTCCCTGAAGCCTATCGCCAGGACGGCATCAGCATCGGGGACGTCGGGTTGCTCACAGAGAACGGGAGATTCGATTTTCTCTTCAACGTGCACGCATCGGCGAACGACCCAGTGAACGACGGTGGTGTACCTCCGAATTTCTCCCCGTTATCAATGAATGATCGTTATCCTATTTGGAAGACTTCTTTCATACACAAGGAAAAGTCCTCCATCACAAGCGCTCATGTCACCCAGAAATCCATTGCGATGGAGGGATCTGCGGATGCAGCGTAAGCTTGTAGTTTCGGCTCGTCGTCAATGTTAACAGCCATAGCACTATTTTAGGCATTGGAGGTGGTGGATTTGGCTTCCAATTTAGCACCAGGGAAGAGGAAGCTGCTATGTTGGTGCTCCCTGATGGCGCGCACCGCTACGAAGCCAAGAATATTCCCATCTACGAGAAATACGCGAGCGAAAACGCGATAGCATGGTACCAATATGCCAATGTCACCTTAGGCCGAGGCGCACTTAATGGCTCTCTACTTGGTGACCGGTTGCGATAAATGTCGCTCTTGGGCAACAGCGGCAGTCTCGAAGCCCGGTGAAACCCATGATGTTTCTCTGAAATTCATTGCAGCAGGGATTGCGGAGGCAGGGCTTCGTCTACACTTCTCTTGGAGCGCGGATTTTGGGCCGTTGGGCCGTTGCTTCCCGCCCAGTAACATTACGGCTCATGACTTGGAGAATCAATGCGTCTTCGTTCGCGGAATTGCTATATCCGTGAAGGAAACTTTTCTTCGGCGTGCGATACGGGTAGCAGTCAGTCGTCGGTCAGGAGTGTCGGAAAATTCGCGACCCAAGTGGTTCGGCAAGCAATCATCCGCCTTGCCTCCCTTTCTGTGCTTTCCCGCAAGTTCCTCGACTTTTTCCTCTCCATCTGGACCTAGTGGACATTCGCATTACCTAGCCACTGATGGACTGGCGCCGAAAACTGACTCGGATGAAGAGATGGATAGTGAAGACTCGTCGGATAGCGATGTCGAGGTCCGTCGGTTCCCACTGTATTCTGATGCAGTACGTTTTTGCCAAGTCTATCAACCTTTTCTGAGCAAATGCGTCAGCCGCAGATTCTTTCGTCTCGGATAGCTAATCACATTCTGTCGATGGTACGTTTTCATCAGTCTACCTATGGTGTTACTCTTACTTACAGATACAGAGGTCGGATGCGGATGTTGCAGTGGTCAACGACGAAGCCTGGATATCCGTCGTCAAGGATCATTCCAATTTCCCGACTGATGACAATGACGACCAGCTCTTTCAAGAAGTGCTGAAAGGCCATACCATTAACGTTTTCAATGGTAAGTAATTGATCTTTGGATGACCGCGAGAACTGATATGGCACAGGTATTGCTCGATTGTGCCAACATTCGCAAGTACTAGACGCTAACGCAGCAATATCGTGTACTACCCTCGACGAGATGAACATATCTATGTCTGCGGCACCAACCATGCCAGGCCCTCCGAGTCATGTTACCTCCGAAACTGCTTTCGCAGCACTTGATTCGCCTCCTCCCGTTGACGAAGCAGAAGAGCATGTATTCTATGTGGAGCATGAGAGTGGATCTATGCAAATATCTGCGTAAGTTTGAATCTTTGACTATCGTTGCATCCTCCGCGTTATACCCATACGTTATTCTTTAGGGACAGCAGTGATTTTCGCCCGGACGCAGGAACATCACCGACCCACGCGGGTTGGGGAACATTCGATACGGGTGTAACAGCGTCGGCGCTAGACGAAAATCCCTGTGCGTCGTTCTTGCATGCTATGTCAAATGTAGCTACAGTTTGCTCATCATATTTCAGTGACTGACGACGATGATTCTCTCATATCAGCGAATCCGTCGGCCAGTCCCTCCATCGTTTCCCAATCCCATCATGGGGACTCCTCGAAAGTCGCAAACATGGACCCTCACGGCGACGATGATTCTCTTGTATACCCAATTCCTTCGACGAGCTTCTCTGTTGGGTCCTTCCTGTCCCCGACTGCTCTATACCCAACCACTTCACCCTCGGATTATTCTTCCCACCATATTATAGGCAACCCCGCATTCCTGAGCAGTCCCGTAGAATCTTCACAACACAAGCCCAAACACAACCGTGGTACACGAAAACCCAAGGCACTGGGAAAGATGCGCTGGAAAAGCATTGTGGCACAGTTCATCTGCGACTTGTGTTCCCCGGCCAGGAGTTTCACGTCATACCTAGTAGATGGCACTTGTGATCTTGTTGGGGAGAAAGAATGATAAGGAGCTATTCTAGCTCAGGAAAGTCAACTTTCTTCTATGTACTAGGACTAGTTATTAATCTATAGGGTGTGAATTGTGCATCCGCAATTTGATCCAGAGCAAAATATGGAAAATATAATTGTCTTTGCTTGTTTTCAAAGGATTGTGGGATAACTAGAAGTTACGGTGATGCGGCCTTGGTACTGCTCCCTCCCCATTCCGTGCTTCCGTGTTCCTCTCCGCGCGACTTGAGCAGTTGCGATAAGTACATGGCATTGAAAAGCTGCCATGTTCCGTTCATTGTCCACCTTCTGCGCATTTCGCTTGCGATATTTCTGGCGGCTTGGTCGTCTATCTTGCTGCGCTGGTGCAACCCAGGTACGTGTTGTATGCTCGAACGGTATCATATACCTCAAGCTACCTCAAGCATGGGCGTGTCTGATATCGTGTACTGATTTCTGAACACAGAGTGTTCTAGGAGCGCACAGCGGCGCCACGCCACCACTTGCGCTCATTAGCGAGCTTCCGGCTGGCTGGGAGTACGAGGTCTTGCAGATAGAGAATAGACGGTGTATTGCCCCGGGAACGGTCCACATTGAGGTCAACAAGATTGGAAGTCGGTCATTTTGATGTGGGCAGAGAACAACGACGGCGGCGCAAGGAGAAGATGGAAGACGTCAAAGAGGGCGTCGAGAAGGCCACGCACGATGTCCTACGATGTCCAGGAATTCGCTGCGGATCGATTCAAGACGCGACCAAACCTGGTCATGGTGGTAAGAAGAAAGATCGCTAAATGGACCCTAAGGAATTTGGAAATGCTAGTCGCACAAGGAAAGGAAGTGAAGGATGTGCTCGGGCTCTTCAGTCTCCGGTAGCAGATAAATTGACATGGCACCCCCCTGGGACGAGGAACATGTCGGTGGTTCGGATCTGCGGGCATAGTGGTTCGGAAATGCGGGCATAGTGATTCGCAAATGCGGGCATCGTGGTTCAGATATGCGGGCATAATCGTTAGGATTTACACGCATAATCATGACGATTTGCGCACATACTGATCAGATTTTGCGCGTATCTTCGTCAGCATCGGCTCGAACGGTACCTGACCGGCGTTGTCTAATATCCAGACAATCTCGACTTAGAGCTGTTCTCTTGCCCGAATTGATAGATTGTGTTGAGTTAACTTTTTACAGGTCCTCTGTTCTACCCGTATTGACGGTGAGCTCGGCGGAGATAGTCCTGTGAGGAGTAAGTGCATGGCGAGAGTGTGGCGTAGATTAGGGCCTACGTAAGCACATCCTGTCACTGTATCTAGCCAACGTTCCTGATGGGACCGAGCCGAGTCATTTCCTTTCCTTTCCCTCACAATACCGAGGCCAGGGATAACGCCGGCTCCAAGCGCATCGAGCGTTCGTTGATGATATCGATCCCTCATGCTTGCACTTTTCGTACGGTGCCCATGGAACCTCCCCGCCCAGTCCTGACCACATCTACTCCCAGAAAAGCTATTTGTCATGACCTCGAAGACAAGGTGTGACAACGGGTACCAATACAAATGATGCCACAGTGCACACCATAGCATTCGAAAGTGTTGTTCACGGGAAGAAGGGCGACAGGTAAGGAATGGTTGCAAGAAGAAGAAGAAGAAGGACATCATGCGAGGTGCGAGCTGGGCCGGAACGCGCCAATGATTATGCGGTAAGTGCACAAGAAGATGGAGAGACAGACTTCCTGATAGTTGAGAATTCCCGGAACCACACAATAAAATGTAAAAAAGAGTGTACTGTATATTATTGAATAGAATGCATGGATTACTTGCAGTAATATGAGAACAAGATGTCTAATTCAAATCTGAGTGGAGTCGTTAGAGTCATCGATCTCCGGTAGTCGGCTTCGGCTGCGCCTATGTCGTAGTCGGCGTTGACCACACGCTCATCCTGGTTGTCAGCGTCAGCCTCGTCCTTGCCGTTCTCACTGCTCTGGCTATCCTGTGCCTGTCGCTGTTGTGATCAATGTCGTCGTGCTCGTGCTCGTCGTCGTGAACTCAGTAATGGACGTTGAGGGCTCTGCAAATTGACAAGACATAAAGAGTCAGCTGAGATGGAAGAGCGCTACACCAAGCACACACCTTCAAGAACCTAACAGTATTGCGGACGTTCCTTGTTCATTGTCCGATGAGGGCCCAAGTTCATCTCGTATAGCAGCGTAACCTTGAAAAACTACTTGAACGAGAGTTAGCTTGGAACTTCATCTTGCGAGCCAAGATCCCTATGGCGATGGTGCCTCGAAGGAATGAAAACAGAAGAGACAACATACACCCGTGTAAATAACATTGGGGTTGGTGAAGGATGAGTACAAGAAAAATATGAGCTGAATCCATCATAACGCACGAAGAAGTACAGGAATCTCATTTAAAGCATGAACAGACGTGGGCAATGTTAACAACGCCGTCGTCCTGGGCGCCGTTAACGCTGCCAAAGTCGAGAGGCCAGCGATTATCTTGGAAATGTCAGAACAATGACAAGAAGAGTGCACAAACGGCTTACCATTACTGGAACCGTCCGTCGTAAGGAAGCCCGGGGCTGGACTTGCTCATCATGGACGCGCTCGTTCTTGTTGGAGTCGGCGTCGGCGTCATGTTCGTCGCTGTTCAGGTCATTGTGCTCTTCATTGTTAGTCCCCTTCTCGTCGTCGCTGTCAGTACTATGCCTACAGATGATCCAGCCGCGTCGACTCGTCACTGTCAGTATCGAAGTACTCGTATGCACTACTCTCTGCGAATTACAAGGTTAAATAAAAGCATGCATGGAAAGAAATCGAAATCCTCTATCCTAGCCATAAAAATAATATGATACGAAAGCGATGTGATGTGCAGTGCGAAATGGTATGTATGTATGTGTACAGGTTACAAATGAAGATGGATGTGTGTGTGTGTTGTAAATGCCGGATCGTAATGTGTAATAGTGTATGGTAGTGGTCCTGGTCCTCCGGATCCTCATAATTACTGCCGCGCCATCTTCCGGCGGCGCTTCTCCTCCTCGTGGCGGCGCTCCTCAGCAAGAGCGGCAGCCTCCTCGCGCCGGGCAATCCGTGCGCTAATCTCCTCCTCCTCGACGACGGAAAAGGCATCGGCCTCCATATCCTCGTCGTCGCTGTAAACTTCCTCGGCAGATGGCCGTCCTTTGTTGTTAAAGTTCATTGCCTCCCATACCATGCTGCGTATAGCAGACGATCCGCCACCACCACCAGACGACTTTCGTGGCGGTGGCGCAGGCGACAGGGAGCGGGGTCGCTTCTTGGGCACCGTAGGAGCAGGCTTGGACGGCTTCGATGTAGTTCTAGGCGCAGAGGGAGGTCGCGATGGAGGTACTGGCGTCGACTTCTTGGTAGCGGTGCTACTGCTGGTGGGCTCTGCGAAGAAATAAGTACGAGTTGGGAGAACACGGAACATACTCACGGGGAGATGCCTTCTTGACGGGCGTGCTTGCCTTCTTCTTGTTATCACCAAACCAATCGTCAAACGACTTGGCCTGGTCACCCGAAAGCGTCTTTTTCTGGTGGAGGTCGCTGACAATCTCGTCAATGGTGCGCATGTCACGCTTGACGGTGTTGAGCTTGATAAGCTGGTTGGGGGCATGCATCAACCGCTCCTTCACCGAGCCCGAACCGGATCCGGAGCCCGACGAGGACGACGTGGCCAAGACATTGACAGCACCACCGGGCAGCGTCCGTCCAGCTTTGCCGTATCCCTTCCCAGCCTGCGAGCTGCGTTTGATACTCGACGATGAGCGAAACATGGCCGCCTTTTGGCGCTCTCGTTTCTCCTCTCGAGTCAGGAAATTGCCGCCGGGTGCCTCGCCTTGCTCGTCGTCCGACGTCCGCTGTCGCTTGGAGGGCCAGCCCGGACCTGCAGATTTCGCTCGTTTCGGTCCGTAGATGAGGGCATCGCGCTCCTCCTGCTGCTGCTTTTGCCGTGCTGCTTCGGCTGCCTTTTCCTGCGCTTCCCGTTTCCGTTTCTGCTCTTCCTCCCGTTTCTGGGCCTCAAAATGTCGCTGCCGCATCTTGGCAGCGAGCTCGCGCTCCTTGCGCTCATCCTCCTGCTGCTTTCGCAGTTTCTCTCGTTCTCGCCGCTCTTTGTCCAGCTTCACCGCTTCTAGACCCTTGTCCTTTTGCTCCTTCTGTGCTTTGGCGACAGCGATTAGGCTCTCGAAGCTGGTAGCCATGATAGAAACGATCCAGACCAGTAGACGATAGTTAGCCCAAGAGATGTCTAGTAGTGAGCGCAGCGGCGGGGAGCAGCAGCGACGACGATGATGGTGGCAGGAAGCAAGGCGGGGAATTGGTGGCTGTGTCTGAGCTTACCGCATTTGAGTGGCCATTGTGACACGTTGCCTGTCACACTGTGGCCCTCAAATTCGAATTGGTATAGACCCAGTCGAATATTCCTTTGTGCTTGATTTCGCACTCAATGAAAAGTCAAATAATGTTTCTCCATCTGCCTGAACGATACCGTCAGTCAAACCATGTTGAGGAAACAGTTGCTACCTGAAGCACACAGTCCCGGTCACCTTATGAAGTTTATTTCTTATCCAAAGTGCAGAATGAATGTACGTTCACCTGACTGTCCTAATCATTACTCCGTGATTGCGCTGCGGGCGTAAACCAAGTAATCTACAAGTCATTCAATTCGCCGTTTGCCTTGTTCCGAGTTAACTTTGGCTAATTTCGGACTGCGAGTTACGCAAAGCTGTTGAATATGTTCTCGTCGTAAAATGTAAGCACTATAATCCTGCGCTTAATTGGTCTCTGTTGAGTTTCTGGCTGCTCACCAACTACAGTTGAGATCATATAACTCCGGCCTATCGGTCCGGACTTCACAGGGTAATTTCCATCCTTCGCTTCTACCATCATCAACAGTCCAACGGTAAGGAATAACGCACACGGGATACCCTCACTAATACATTCACACAGATGCCAATACCTCAGCTCCCCCCAGAGCTAATCGAACGAATCCTGCACCACGCCTGGCACAACGTGCTAAACGCATGGCAGCGAATCCACTTCATGAAAACCTGCCCCCTCATATCCCACTCATGGCGCGCCCTATACGACCTCATCGCGTCCCGCGACGTCTACATCCCGAGCATGCAATACCTCCACTACCTCCTCCGCATCATCAGCACCGGCCGATCCCACATCCACCGTGTCCCCTCCCGCTTCGCCGCCCAGACGCGCAGGATCATCGTCCAACGAGTCATCCTCGGCGACAGCGACGACTGGAACTGGGCTTTCCCCTCTGAACGCACCTGGGACCAACACGCGCAGGAGGTCACCTACAAAAAGCTTATCTCGGAATTGCAATACTCCTCCCTCCCCAGCGCGCATCGGTGTTTCCCCGCAGCGACACATATCGTCTTCGAATCCATAACCACCACCACCACCGCCAGCCGGTGCTCCGTCGATTTGGCGTACACGCAACTCCGGGTGCGTCTAGACGGGCACACGACCGTCAACGCAGAATGGCGCGTTGATCTGGGGTATGCCATTCAGCCAGAGGAGAAGGGATGGAAGAGGAAATACAGACGAAAACTGTCTAGAGCCGTTATTGAAGCCCTAGACAGCCACATGGATATCGACATATCCAGCTTCCCACCCGATGCAGACGACGTCTGCGACTCTCTCATACTCGAACGCGACAACGTCCTGGCGTTGAGTGTATCATGGGAGCCGGAGCCCTTCCCTCGATTCGGGTCCCAGGTGAACCTGGATATGTACTTTAAGAGGGCGGCTGTTGGGTATTATTCATTCTGTAAGTGTGCCTGTCTTTGCTGAGGTCTTCTTTCGATGCTGATGGAAAGAGTAATATAGACATCTTGGTCGACTACTTGAAGCACTGGATGGACATCGTCAAACACCGTCCGCCATCGCCGTTATACGACAGGCCACAGTGCTTTCATATCAAACAGGATATCCCGCCATTCTACGGCCGACGCTTCCTGGACGTGATGCTCGCCGTGCCGGTGAACATGTACATCATGCACCACTGGCCGTTGTTTTCCATCGCGTACACGTTCCTGATTTTCTGCTTCTGCTCGGCGCATTCATTTCTCGTCTCTGTATCTATCTTGACTCTCCTTCTGGGTTTTCTCATGACAAGTATCCAGTTTTTCGGGGGTCTCGTTTTCTCCATATTGGTTTTCGTTGTGTATTTACTGACGAGAAGCTTTTCCTTCCTCCTGTGGCTTGCTTATTATATCTTCAAAATATTTATAGCATTAGCCACATTTAAACGTTTTCTAGAGTATGTTCAAGAGACGATTGAAATGTATTAGTTATTAAAGATATACTTGAGTTGGCCTTCCGTTCATCTTCTCGGACATCTACCAGTGGGAAATCACGGTGCGTTTCCTTCCCAAGACATGCAAAAATGACAACGCACGCAACCTGGAAGATCAGGCCCCGAAAAGCATCGGCAGTGTCTTCCGTGCCGCCGGAGGTTGAGGTGTGGTAGCTTCGGCGTGAGTTCTTTCAGGCTCTCGACGTATCGCTATTTAATCCGTCAATTCAGATTCCGGTGCCTCAGATACCTAGAGACCTTATTCTCCAGACCATCTGGGACGACAAGGCAGCGAATACATACATTTCATGAAATCGCGTCCAACTCGTAAATCGCGAATGCTTGCATCGAGGTTCCCAGCATGCAGTACCTCCACTATCTCCTCCACAGGTTCACATCCCAGGCCACTTGGCTTCCAGGACGCGCCATGTCATTGTACAAACAGGTGTACGGTAGACCAAATTCAAGACCATGACCCACGATCATGTCTCAACACACATTGTTCCGACTCCTTCACCCGCCTGCTTTCCAGAAGCCGCCTATATCATATTCGAGGCCATTCAGACTCGCGCTTTGCGTTCAACTCGATGATCATCCAACTGTGGCGCACTACCCCATTCTGCCTGGGACTGTCGCTCAAGCACTGGCTGGACACGTGAAATGCTTGAATGCGGCCACCTTCTCTAGGCTGCCAACATCTTGGCGTTGGATGTATCAGAAGCCGTTATTAAATAACGGGACGGAGGACTTGGATTTGTACTTTAGACGAATGGCACACTGTTCGTTCTGCGAGTGCTCCGTAGCGCGCGCGGCGAATGTCGTTCCCGTCTACAATACTTAGAAGGTTGATTCCGCGAAGCGATTAGGAAGAAAGCGCGTTTCGTGATGGGGGACATCCGGGAGGCCTGACAGAGCAGTCTACTGCCATGATATCAAAGGAGAAGCTTCTCCGTTTCAAAAATTGGTATTGGCAACATTGTAATGTAGAACCATAGGGCGTAAACAAGCAAGTTATAAAGCGAGCCGGATAGCAATCAAATAGTTCAAGATGGTAGTGTGAAGTAAAAGTACTGTAAGTATTTAGTAGTTGATACTCCTGACGGTGCTCGAAGTTGGTCATACGTACTGGTATCCTTGCCGATGTTCAAACCTTGGAGAAACCCGCGCGGAAGACCAGTTCAGGATGTTTCTCACGCCAATGTCGGCGAAGAGCGGTTTCATCTGCGTATGCCTCGTCGGAAGAGCTTTTATCTGTGTACACCTTCGGACAGTAGACGACGTTTGCTGTTATGATGATCGAGTACACAACCGAAATCACCTCAGACAGAAAGAACTCACCCCTCAAAGCCGCCACGGTGGTAAAGTTGTTTCTGCACTTCTCCCGAACGTAGTAGCCTGTTCGATTCATCACCTCCATGTCCGGAGTTGCTACTCGTTGCCTTTACGACTTCCTCACTGCTGCTTGCATGGGCGAGGCCGGACGAGGACGAATTCTGCGCAGTGACTTGGAATCATGCGGACGGGTCATTTAACGTGCATCATGGTATTGGAGAAGCTACCTTGAGACTCCAGCGCCTTCCAGGTAGCTTCCGACGCCAGTAGGCGGTCAAGCTTACTCTCAACAGAAAATCTGTCGGGAGTTGAGACATCCTGAGAACCGTACAAATTATGCGCAGAATAAGGTGGCGGGTCGTCCTCCAGAACTCGTCGGTATGGATCATCAGAAGCCGAAACAAGCGAGGTCAAAGCGTGGTGAGCAGGCAGGGAGCGGTGATGATTGGTCGATGAGAACACAGGGGCACCTGAACGGGTCACCTCGAGGGCTAGAAAGTGCTAAGTCTCAGAACCAATGAAGAGTCAAGGTACGAGGAACGCACAGCTCCCGTTCGACAACAGCGCCGGACCGCTGCTTGACAAATAGTCGCTCGACCAATCATCTGTATGACGGTAAGTGAGTCTATAGGAAAAACGACCACCGATGAGCTCACAGCCTCCCAAGTCAGAGTCCGCGCCTAGTACATGTATGGTATCTGCAATGGGAGGATCTGTCGCAGGCTCAACCATGTTAACATCGTTATCTGTCGTAGATGAAGTTTCCGGCTCAGGAAATATTGCTGCATAAAAATCTAGCACTCGCGGATGTCGGCACAATCGAGCGATACCTGCTTCATGTCAGTTCCTGCAGTAAGTCCGAGCATAACTTACTAACCGTCGGAAACATCAATGGCATAGTCTTTCAAGACTTCTTGAAGAAGCCAGTCTTCATCGTCATCAATCTGGAAGTTGGGATTCTCATTGACGACGGACATCCAGGCGTCGTCGTTAACCACTGCAACGGTCACATCCGACCTCTGTATCTGTGAGCAAGATGAACGCCTTGTACAGGCCTGCGAGAACATACCATCCACAGAATGTGATTAGCTATCCGAGACGAAATCAGCGGCTGAGGAATTTGTTCAGAAAAGGTTGATAGACTTGGAAGAAACGTACTGTATCAGAATACAGTGGGAACCGACGGACTTCGACATCGCTATCGGACGAGTCTTCACTATCCATCTCTTCATCCGAGTCAGTTTTCGGCGCCAGTCCATCAGTGGCTAGGTAATGCGAATGTCCGCTAGGTCCAGATGAAGAGGAAGAAGTCGAGGAACTTGTGGGAAAGCACAGAGAGGGAGGCAAGGCGGATGATTGCTTGCCGAACCACTTGGGTCGCGAATTTTCCGACACCCCTGACCGACGACTGACTGCTACCCGTATCGCACGCCGAAGAAAAGTTTCCTTCACGGATATAGCAATTCCGCGAACGAAGACGCATTGGTTCTCCAAGTCATGAACCGTAATGTTACTGGGCGGGAAGCAACGGCCCAACGGCCCAAAATCCGCGCTCCAAGAGAAGTGTAGACGAAGCCCTGCCTCCGCAATCCCTGCTGCAATGAATTTCAGAGAAACATCATGGGTTTCACCGGGCTTCGAGACTGCCGCTGTTGCCCAAGAGCGACATTTATCGCAACCGGTCACCAAGTAGAGAGCCATTAAGTGCGCCTCGGCCTAAGGTGACATTGGCATATTGGTACCATGCTATCGCGTTTTCGCTCGCGTATTTCTCGTAGATGGGAATATTCTTGGCTTCGTAGCGGTGCGCGCCATCAGGGAGCACCAACATAGCAGCTTCCTCTTCCCTGGTGCTAAATTGGAAGCCAAATCCACCACCTCCAATGCCTAAAATAGTGCTATGGCTGTTAACATTGACGACGAGCCGAAACTACAAGCTTACGCTGCATCCGCAGATCCCTCCATCGCAATGGATTTCTGGGTGACATGAGCGCTTGTGATGGAGGACTTTTCCTTGTGTATGAAAGAAGTCTTCCAAATAGGATAACGATCATTCATTGATAACGGGGAGAAATTCGAAGGTACACCACCGTCGTTCACTGGGTCGTTCGCCGATGCGTGCACGTTGAAGAGAAAATCAAATCCCCCGTTCTCTGTGAGCAACCCTACGTCCCCGATGCTGACGCCGTCCTTGCGGTAGGCCTCAGGGAGATTCTCGTCGGGGTCTGGGATCCATAGTGGATATCCATTTCCGGTACGACTCAAGAGTCGACGGTATACAATGTGAGCGGGGTGATCTGTCATTCGAGGGATGGCAAGAGAAAGGATGGGAGATGTGATTAAGTATAAGATGATCCCACAAAATCAACAGCAGCTGTTCGCACAGCCAAAGAAGTAACGCAACAATAGAGAAGCCGTAGGTTCCAAGAGGTACTATATGAATGTCAGTGTCCAACTATCTTTGATGCGTGTTGGTGACCATGCACAGCGGTTATTATCATCCTCGAATAGGCCCCAGCGCTCGTGTACTGATATCAGCCTGATCCTATCGCCGTCGGCGGGGGGCCATACGAAGGTCCTACTAGCACACCTACAATCCCTACCATTTCGCCCGACACACGTTGGAAAAACTTTTCCATCGCTTCGTAAAGAAACTTGCCCATCTGCAGTAAGCAGATGTCTTGAAAAATCAGCGTCAAAAGAGCATCAACAACATCGTCCATGCGTATTTGCAGCAGGAGCTTGAGGAAGGAAGGAAGGAAGTATAGGTTGCCATAACTCCGACGGGTCGGCTCGGGTCGGACCGTCATACCGGAGTCATTTCCGGTCCTTAGGCCTTGCTACTTGTTCTTGAGCATCATCATCAACCTCTAGACAGCGGATGGTAAGTAAAGAGCGGGCATTATTTAATTCCTTTTAGATGTAGATACCTCCAGGCCTTATTCAAGAAAGACCATCTGGGACGACAGACTATTTGCATGGCATCGAATACATTTCATGAAATCGCGTCCACTCGTAAATCGCGAATGGCATGCCATGTACGACATGCTCACATCGAGGGATCTCTACATTCCCAGATGCAGTACCTTCACTATCTCATCGGAAGGCTCCGTCTCTAGCTCGTCCCTGTACATGTTCCTTGGTAAAGGCCGTTCCTCGTCGCGAATGCAAAGGTACTTTGTCACACTGTCAGCTGTCAGTTTCCCGAGTTCCAGTTTTGAACCATTATGCCTGTGATGTGGTGCAGCCGGCCTTATCGAATAGCGAATAAAGGGCGGTACTCTGAAGTGGGTTTACATTGGGAGGCATTACTGTAGTCGGTCAAGTGTACGCTGCTACGAGCGTGGGTGCGGTTCCATGGCAGCTGTCAGCCATACCTGTGTCGCCGCCCATCGCTTCTTGTTTGCCTGCAGGTTCATGTTGTCTGGTGATGCTTCAAGTTCTGTTTTTGGTGTGTGGCGGACTCGCGGAGGAACACTCGCAACCGGCGTTTGGGCCTATGGGATCCACAGGGAGCGGCGTCTCTCTCGGTTCGTGACTCGGAATAGGATATCAGGATACGAGAGACAACCTGTAGGTTTCTATCTAGTAGTTCGGCATCAGATGCACTAGTAAGTGCCCGGTCCACTCTCGCTGCACCGCCGCCAACAAGTAAATCGGTTTGTGGGAAGTTCAGTCGGACGAAGGGATCGGAAACTCGGAAATTCATATTGGATTCGTATGCGGCAGAGCGGGTGGACGTGTACACAACTCCGAATCATACACTACCAGTCGACCTGAAGCTATGATCGCCAGTTACTGGATGCGAATTCGAAGTCTCAAGGACTTAGATTGGCAGTTGGATGCAGATCGTCATGGGCGTATTTGATCCTGTCGGCGCTGTCAGCGTCGCGTTCAACATTCTCCTCGACTTTGATCTGAATAGTGGGGGTTTCCGTATCTGTCATATCCCGACCTCTGACGTTCAGGTTGACTGGAGCTCTGATGACAGACAGAGGAACCACCGACGAGACCGTACGGTCGAAATCAATCTTCTGACTGGCCCGAATGATGATGAGATTGAAGGCAATGCCGACGATTTGAACTTCCTAGTAGACCATGAGTAAATTGAACAAAGTCGAAGTAGGAGATTGAACCAACAACATCAGAGGTGAAGTATGCAGCATTACTTCCGGCAATATAAGTCCCGCAAACAATCACTGCAATGGCGGTATACGTTGCCCCGGCCTCGATAATGATGATCATAGCCCGTCTTAGAGTGCTGCGAGGTCGCGCTCGAGTAGGCACGGAGTTTCCGGTCTCTGAGCGATAGGTGTACAGCGAACTCTCCTTGTCGACTTTCCAGAGTCGTAGAACTATGAGAGCTATGCGGATAACACGATTCAAGAGGAGATACCAGACCGGGCGGATCGTAGTACTTACAGGTGGCGGTAATGTTCAACGTGATGGTTAGAACCCAAAAGGCGGTAATGAGAGGACTTAGTTTCGCTGCGTTGATGAGTGTCCGAGTGCGAAGTGTCCCTTCGATATAGATGATCCAAATATCCAATGCCATCCCAGCCAACCAGAGTGTTAACGGAAAGGCGATGACAAGCCGTGCGCGCTCGTATACAATCCAACAGCGATAAATCTTGAGCCTGTCAATCAGCAAAGGAGGAGTCAGTCGTTCTAACACGCACCAGCATTCCATCTCCAATCGTCGTCTGGAAAACGACAGTAACAGTCTGAAAAGAACGCATTTAGCGAAAGAACCTCGAGTCCGGCTCTCAGACTCGTCCGATACTTACTCGCATAATATTAATCCAATCCGAAATCTGACTGAACTCCTCGGTGGGCCCGTCTTCACCACTAGAGAACACGAACGCCTGGATGTTGTGCACCACGCCAATCGCAACATCCAAGGTGGCGATAGCGAAAAGAAGGATTGCCACGACCAGCATAGGCCAGTTGATACTTTGCCGCGACCGCCAGCCTCCTGACCGCGACGTGTCTCGAAGCAGGATATCGATGCATTGGACAAAAGTAATGAGGAAGAAGCCGAGAAAGACGCTTTCGAGAAACATGCCGAGGAGTTGGGCTTCAGTAATGGGCATGGAGTCGGCCATGATGAGCAGGTCGTGGGTCTGCGTTCGTTGAAGTTGTTTTCCGTTTAAATGAGAAAAGTTCACATGACTGAATCTGTTGAAGAACATGAGAATGAGATGCATACATGCTCTCTTTCGTGTGGCGGCATCAGTGTGGAAACAAGTCGAAGTGCTCGGGGTCCGTGATAATCAAACAGTGATCGGCGTTATAGGAGGTGGGTCGCCAATCATTTTATGCGCCACTGCGCTGGTCGACGCCTACCGATTGAAAATGCGCAGCTACGCGTTGACCAGGCTGTAACCTACCCTCCATGGCATACACTTCAACAATCTTCTTCTTCTACAACAATGTCCGATGAGCCTTGTGTACGGCAGACGCGGACAAGGTCCAGGTACGACGAGAGTTTGTTGTTCGCCTCGCTTCACTCGAGCAGCCGTGGTTCTGAGCATCAACATCTGCAGAAGGTGCCACGCTGGTCTGTTGAATGAGGTCTTCGATCTTCTTGTGGGCGACCGTTCAGATCGTAGACCGCTGTCGTAAAAACCTGTTTGCCGTGTTGCGTGTACTCACTCAATGTAAGATAGCAAAAATAGTGCAGATAAAAGTCATCTGGATTGACTTTCGTGAGATTGGTTCGTACATGAGCGCATCACTGACAACGAGGTAAACACATTAGACCTTCTCAGCATCGTTGTTGGGGCCACGCTTTGATTCGGAAATACCCCACTTCTTGTCAGTCGTATTCTGGAGAGGCAAATCCCGCATAGCAAAGAAGCTCAAGAGCCCGACAGCACTTGCAACCTCCATAACAATCCACGCCAGGTTCAAGCTATCCTGAAAGGCCTGCTGGACCTGCATCTTCATCGGCTGCGGCATGGTCGGGATCCGGGGTATGATGGTATACGCTATCTGGATACCGTTGGGTAAAGTATCGAGAACCGACAGTGGTAGATGTCGTCGTAGCCCGTCTTGGAGGATGGTGCCCGTTATCGCGATACCCCAAGCCTAAGGACACTTTCAGAATGTAAACAATATACCCGAAAGCCCGCTACCTGTGAAAATATGCGGACAAAGGTGAGGAGCGAGATTGCAGCTGCATTCTGACTGACGTTCAAAGGGGCAAGAACAGTAAACTGCGCTCCCTGGTTAGTGCATTCTGTGGTAGATTGAGATGCAAGGCAGACCGTAGTAGCATAGAGGAAGCCTAATCCGATGCCCATCACGAGTTGGAACACAGCCAATATGCCCACCGGTGTGTCGGTCTTCATGTAAATGAATAGTCCCATACCGAGCAGTATGAAGCACCACCCAACAAAGTTCTATGTCGCGTCGAACATCAACAAATTACGAGATCAAGGATGTAACTCATACCACGAGTCGATAGCGACCGGTTTCTGTGACGATGAGACCTTGAATGATTGCGGATGGCGATATTGCAACCATCATAGGCAGGAAGTACGTCCCAGACATCAGAGGACTTGCCCCTTTGACCGCTTGAAACCATGTCGAGCTTGTGCTGTGTGTCATAATACGTTTCGAAAGGGATGAGGTTACTCACAGGTAATCTTTATAGCAGCAAATAAGCTAACAGACCAATAAAAGCGAAGAATAGGACACTCACACCCAACGGACATCGCTACGACACCGTGAATGAAAGTTGCTATGTATCTGACCACCTTTGGCATCAGTGCCTGAAGCGCAGGAAATGGTAGCAGAAAGATCTACCCAAAGAAGCTATCTCTGTTGAGGAGCACGGACATTGGAATCTGAAGTTCGCGTGAGTTATGAAAGTCTAGCCATCCGACTGCGTACTGTTGGGTGAGCGGCCCACTTTGCTTCGTAGACCAGAGATATAGCGATTCCGACAACACCGACGACCAAAGGTACAAGAACGTTGGCGGAAGCCCAGGAGTATCGAATACCGCCCCATGTTAGTCCTATCATACACGAACAAGTAGATGCGATGAACAGGAGGTTTCCGCTACAATCACATCAGTAGCAGTAGTAAATGTGACGTTACACTTACAGCCAGTCTATCCTCCTCATCTTTGTTAGAACGTCTTCGAGAGGTACCGAAAGTTGCAGTAAGAAAGCGACGAGAACAAAGGCTACGAAGCATATCGGTAGATTCATATCTGCAGTCAATAGTGAGATGAGAGGGCGGGACACGGCGATAGTGATACGCACAAAAGAGCCAGCGCCAGGTGACGTTCTCTGCGAATCCGCCAGCTATAAAAGGGCCTGTGGCAGACCCGATAGTCCAGATACTGGTACGTAGATCAACGTACAGAGCGGATTACGAAGAGAGGCCCAAACTCACAGTCCGATAATACCGTTAAACACACCGCGTTCGCTTAAAGGAATCAGGTCCGCAATGACAATATAGGTCAGAGATTGCACGGCACCACCGCCGATGCCTTGAATAGCTGTTGCGCCGATGTCAGTGCTGGTATTATGAACGCTTCGGGGGTTTATATACCTCTGCCAGTGATTAAAACATTCATGAACTGAGCTGATCCCGACACTGCCGAGCCGACAGCAAAGATCACAATCGCTCCCAAGATGACGGGGCGGCGGCCAAATATGTCGGCAAGATGACCGCACATAGGAAGGACAGCCGCGGACGCCAGCGCATACGCGGAGCCAACCCAGGTGAAGTCGGAGCCTTGAAGGTCGTGCACAATTGTAGGTGCTGCTGTTCCTACACCACCCTACAGAAAGACGTTATTCAGTGCAGCGAAGGGAAATAGCTACTGACAAGGTCTAAGGCGGCCAGGAGCATCGTGAAGCTCAAGGCCACGAAAATCAACCAGAATCTAAGCCCTCTTCGTGACGGAGAATCCGTGGAACTCTTAGGATTTGTCGTCGGGGAAGAGGTTGTCTCGTCGGCAGGTGCGATAGCAGAATCTGACCCAGGAGAGTTTTCAATATCCATTGCTTGGGGGATTCCTTGCAGAGAGTCTCAGTAGAGGCAGAATCCTGAGAGTTCGTGACTGCTTCCGTTCTCGACGACGTCGATTGTGCGCACAACAGCCGTGCTAGCAGCCTTGTCATCTGAAAGGTGTTCTTTGATCCAATCTACGAATTCGCATGGATCCTGGCATGGATCCTCTGATTTTCTGCTGGTGGAAATAAAGAGCACAAGTCGCCGATCAGCGTGTTGACGCTGAATCTCACAGCGGTTGTTCAATCAAATTTGTCGTGTTCTGTTCTCGCGGTATTCAAGGTGCTAGGTTGGTCAGAATTCGCATCAGTATATTGTGAGTTCTAGCTTAGTAGCGTTGAAATAGACCTACCATTGGATACTACCAGTGTACGCCGGCATAAATCGTAGTAAGAGAAAAACAGAAAGCGGAAGTTGAAGTTTTGCCGAACAGGCCGACACTCAAGCCGGCTCGGCGCCGGTACTTCATGAGTTGACGCTCACTACCACGACCATTCAATTGCCCTGCTTCTTGCGTTGTCCCGGCGGTCATAGACTGGTCTTGCGACAAGGATGTGTGTCCACTCCATCACCTCTCCCGTTATCCTGCCAGTGTCAATATCGAATTCTAAGCGCTCTGGTGTTTTCGGGGTCTCCACAAGACATATAGACCTCCAACGTTATCCCACATCTGAGCGTCTGAGCAGGCATGGCTCACATCATGCACAGGATCGTTGCCTCCCTTGAGAGTAAACCTGACGCAATCCTTCTCCGACCTTTAATTTCACGATCCCCTCCACTCGAATGGTCTACAGTATCCTATCGCCAGTTCTTGGACCAGGTCCGAATTTCTGCCGCCCACTGGTACCAGAAACTTCAGCCCGTAGGTGTTCAAAGGCATGACACCGTTGGTCTTTGGTACGAATCTTCCTTTGCCAATTGCAATCACAATGCTCACATTCCTTGATCAGGTTAACCGGTCATGTCTACACCGATCTTGTTCACCTTTACGGTATTTCTCTTGCTGGCTTTGTGCCCCAGGTATTCAGCGTCAGTTTTTCGAGTGTCGCAGTCGTCAAGGACCTCCTGGAGGCATGCGCTGGCAAGGCCCTCTTGTACGATCCTGCTTTTGCCGACGTGGTCGCCAAAGTTCTTGTTCCTTCGTTTTCCGTTCCCTTCTTGGACGATATGTCTGTCCCAGTCAACACCTTGCCGCCCATACCGGCAGTGGACGAGCACGACACAGCAATGATATTCCATACCAGTGGAACTACATCCGGGAAACCCAAGCCGATTCGGGAGAGTCACGCTTTTTTCCATGCACAAGCGAAGGTACAGTGGCCAGGCGCTTGGTTCGGAACGTTTGATGCACAAGACGTCTTCAACAACCTTGGGTCCTTCGCTCACGTTGGAACGGCAACATGTATGCCTCTGCGTTATCTTGTGAACGCCATATCTGACAATTTCCCTTGTTAGCCATGAGCTATCTTAGTTATGCAGGCCATTGTCTCGTGGAAACGTCTCGCTCCGACTTCAGTGCTGAGGAGCTTAAACTTCTGGTGAATCACTGCGGTGTGAATCGCCTCTTCCTCTACGCACCATGGCTCTCTTCGCTTGTGTCCATCGCTCGTACCGATCCTGAAGTCCTGACGATACTGCGTAGCATGCGGCAGATATCCTACACAGGCGCGGCGTTTAACCCAGACGATGAAGCTTGGGCTGTCGAGAATGGGCTGCCTTTAACGGTTAGCTTGTCAGTAACAAGGTCGTGATAGTAAACTGACTGACTCCTGACCAGGTCATGTACGCCACCACAGAAGTCGGACCATGCATGATATCTGATATAGCCTCTTCCGGAACTCTGCCTTCCATGCGCTTGATCCCGAATACGGGGGTTGAGTTCATCCCAGCACGGGACGTCAAGTACTCCGATGTTGTGTTAGAACAACACGAAGCTGGGGCACTCTACGACTTCTTCATACACAAGAACTCGCGCAGTTGCCCGCACCCCGCTATCCGTAATCGGCCTAACGGTCATATAACCGGAGATCTCTTCGAGGAAGTACGTCCTGGTTGGTATATCTTTAGTGAGTTTTCGTCCCTTCAGACTTCTCACTGTTCTCAACGATTATCAGGAGGTCGAAACGACGACTGGATTCGGACCGGTCCTCAGGTTTTGTTTTGTGACACTAAGTAAGCCACTCGCGCCGCGCGCTGCTGTCGACACGCTTTGAGGACATTCACTAGATCAATCGAGGACAACATTCTTAAAACGTGCGCCGACATGGTGTCCAATTGCACTGTCGTTGGCCATTATAAACCAGCCCCGGTGCTCTTCGTTGAAGCAGCTCTGGACGAAACCGATGGAGACGCGTTGAAGCGTGAGATCATAGGACGAACGGAAGGATTCAACGAGAGGCTTTTCGCTCACGAGCGCATTACGACTCCGGACTGTATCGTAGTTGTTCCTCGGGGTACCTTGCCTAGGACTTCTGTGAGAAATAACGCCGTCATTACTAGAAGATTAGCTAACCAGTCTCCAATAGGAAAAAGGAAACATTCGGTGAGCAGTTTCAGGAAACCGACGAAATCATTTTTGATAAAGTGGCATTCGTTAGACGCAAGGCAGTCGAGGATGAGCATGGCGAAATTCTGGCAAAGATTTACACGTCGTTTTAGATATCCAGCCTTCATCGGTTTGTAGAAGTTTCATGCGAAAAGAACGTCTATATCTCCTGCTGGTCGATGTCGAGTACTGAGACATCTGTAGAGTGTCAGCGATGTGGTGTCCGTCGCCGTGATGTTGTTCCCTTCATTCTTCGCGCCGTTTCCATTATTTCTCGAACACTGATAAGTAATCAAAACCAAGCATCTCCGGAGCTGTCGCCGTGCGAGGTTCAGACTTCTTTTCATAGACCTCACAGCTGCAGACTGTTTGTTCCGCATTCAAATACGAGGCATCGAGACTCCCATCTTCAGTATAATCGTCAGTGCATTCCTCTTGCGCATTATTATTGTTACAGTGGAACATAAGTACCAAACGAAAATGAAAGAACAGTTGGAATATCAAGACAACAAGGACGAGTGATACAAAGCAGTAACGACAACAAATATACAGAGACAGAGCGTGTACAGTGATGAACAAGGTAATAACAATCAAAAGCATACGGAGGGCGGATTCATACGGGTTGGTCATTCAACGCTGCGATAATCCTCTTCATCTTAGCCTCGTACGGAGCGAAGCGCGCAAGAAATTCGAAACCAGACGTAGGAGCTTCTGAAAGGGTGTAGAAAGGGGCCGTGTCGAACAAGGAGGAGAGCGCTAAATCAGCCACCTAGGTGAACCCGTCAGCCACCGTGTAATCTGGCAATAAACGATATCCATACTTCACCAGACGGCGTAGCTTCTGTCATCTCCTCTAATGCAAGAGAAGACACTGATATTTGATTGAGGTCCGGATCAGCCGTCGATGAGCAAGGCGGCGTTGACTGACGCGCCGGGGGAGTCCACACTTTGAACCGAAATGCACTAGACTCAGACTGCGATTCTGTCGAAGGCTGATGCTCTGTTGGTAACCGGAAGGGAATCCACGGCTTGGAAACAAGCGTTGTTGGCTGCTCTGGAATTTCGGCGTCCTCCTCCTCCTCTTCCTCCTCACTATATTCGTCATCCTCCTCGGGTGTCAACATCCTTTCCGCCTTTTTCCGCTCAATGTACGCTTTCATTTCGCCCACGTCGCATCCCAGCGCGCGGGCCCATACACCAAGGAGGGCGTCCGATGGATTGGGCGTCTCGCGAATAAAGACCGCCAGGTCATCTTCAACCTGACTTGTCAAGCTGTGTTGTATCCGCGGCCGCCCACGTCGTCGGGTACTGACGCCGTTCTTTCGACGATGCGCAGCGAACCACATGGATAACTTGTCATGGGTGTAGTTTTCCTTCCCAGGAAGAACCTGTATTCGCGCCAGCAGGGTCTCTCTTTCGGATTTAGATGGGTAATGAGATACTGTATCGAAGAACACTGGATGAAAGTCCTCTTAGCGAGACACGCGGATAAAGGCATAGACGTACATCTAAGCATTTGACTGGCCTCAGTTGGACGTCGTCCACGCTGCCGAGGTCTCGGGTCGTCCGAATTAAACCATGATGTGATTTCGTCAAATGTGAAGTGTTCATTTCCCGGCAATGCGCACACTTGTGCGACGAGAGCATGTTTCTGGGCATCGGTTGGGGTCTGGGATACAGTAGCCAAGAAGGCTAAAACATAGTGAGTCAACTGATATCGATGAGCTCTGTAAACACCGACTTTGTAGGACCTGAGCGCCCTCAGCGGTGAGCTTTGCGTCGACCTGGGACACGCTGTTTTCGGGCTCTTTGCGTGTGCGCGGCCGTCCACGTTTTGCACTGGGCTGTGTCGGATCCTTATGATGTTGACGTTGACCCACAAACCATGTTGTGAGCCTGTCTATATCGTAATGACTATCATCAGGTAGGGCCTACGCGAGCTAAGGATCAGAGTGACCGGATGAGCTCGAGCGACGTACCTTAACCTCAGCTAAGAGGGTTTCCCTCTGCGACTGCGTTGGAAAACGCGAAACATTATCAAAGAAATCTGACGGCGAGTCGGAACGGATGTGAACACGACGCGACGCGAAATACGTACACTTCAAGACTTTAGACCCAGCCTGACTTAGTCGGACTTTTGTTTCAGTGCCGCGCTTCGTAGGTGCATGCCTTTCAGAACCCTTGTCGCGCTTCGTAGGTGCATGCCTTTGGAACCAGGATGATATCTTTCTCAAGTCATAATGTTCATTGCCTTCAAGCGCCTGCCATGCGCATTAACGGAGGTCATACTTTCCTATCGAGAACCGACCAGGATCTGTGCTAGTAGCTCACGTTTCTGTGCGTCCGTGGGCTGCTGAGAGACAGTGGCAGCAAAATCTAGTTCCACAGGGTTAAATGGACAATGTTAATTGAATGAATTTTTGAAACCTAGCACACTTTTTAGTACTTGGGTCCCGGCTGTGCTAAGCTGCGGTTTTGGATGATAAAGGGAATAAAAAGAGTCCGTTGCGCTGTTCAGCTGACGAGAATGCGTTGCTTCATGTATGGTAAGTGAGATCATGAAGGTAAGAGACAAGAGACAACAAGGAGTGTGCCTGAGCACAGCCACTGCTTACCTCAAATTTGAAATGCTCTTGGTTTTCTCTCCTCCATACTATCATGACTTCCAAATGACCCCCACTATGCCCCAATCACGCACTTTCGCACGAGATTCCGACTTGTACATTGCTGCTGACGCTGTTTCTTTATTTTCTGCAGGCGCTCAAAATGTGTGAGCAGGAGACGTGGCGCCGTAGTAACGAACTTTCCGGAACGGTCAGTCACCCAATGGGCGCGTTGTAGGGCGTGTCTTTCAGCCAGGGCAGGTTTGACTGAAGTTGTCTCCTTACCTCTCAAAGTCGCTTAGCCGTTAAAAGATCAAATCTTTTCGCCTCAGGTGACCGTGTGGGTCTGTTTTCTACCCGCCGGGTACTTACCTGATTCGCATAGGGTGCTAATATTCTACCGCGCCGTCTATCTCTCTCTGATAAGATCTTACCTCAGACCCAGCCTCTCTCTCTTGACAGCCATGAACGAAGCCTCATGTCAGTCCTCACGTACGCTCTCAGCAGGTGGCCTTATCCACATGCCGCTACGCCGTTCTGAAAATAACTGACATGCCCTCATATCGAGATGCTTGGCGCCAGACGAGGAACGCGACTGAATCGCGGCTGACCTTATGTATGCTTCCGTGAGCGATATATATCAGTGACATCTGTATTCGCAGGGGCACAAGGTATAAAAGCCCGGACTGCCTCGTGTCCTTGCTCCTGCTTCATGTTATCGACGTTCGTTTCCTCGCGCTCCTCAGGTACTTCGCTTCCGCACAGCAATATGCTGGAATAGTCGTCCCACTCCCCGAGTTTCTGCCAGACTCTGTCACCGGCGCAGAAACAGCGTACTTCAACATCAAGGACGCCAACGGCAGCAACACTACGCTCGTGAACTACTTTTCTCTCCCGAATGGCTCGCGACAGGATACGAACATGGTTTCCCTTCTCCTTGAAACTCTTGACAATCGAGCGCTGACGCGTTACGTTCCGCAGGTTCAAAGAGCGGTGATTCATATCCATGGAGCGAACGGAAACTATGGAGGCGCGCCTGAATACTTTGATGCGCTGTACGCAGGTTCGGCTCACAACTTTCCTGTGTTAATTCTGAACCCGACAACTAACGTGATGACTAGGCGTAAACAAGGCCAGCGAAATAAACCCGAATGTCAACCAGAACACCGTTGCGCTCATGGCGCCCTACTTCGTCAGTGATACGAGAAATCTTGTACGGTCTAATATCATGTTTTGGCCAGGTTCGTACCGCTCGCGCCACCCTTGGCGCCACCGTGTTTTTTGTTCCCACACTTACCCTCTAGGCACCACCTGGTATACCGGCGCGACGAGTATCTATCCTCCAGGAGCGAACATCTCCTCCTACGACGTCCTGGACCAGATTTTGCAATACTTCAACGACATCACGCTGTACCCAAACATGAAGCAGATCGTGGTGTCCGGGCATAGCATGGGAGCCCAAATGGCCCACCGATATGCTGCTGTCGGAAAAGACCTGGGCTTACACGGTGCGCATTCTTACGCGTAGAGTCGCAAGATACTGATCGGTGTTACTATCACAGTTCCGGTTGTCTACTGGCTTGGAAATCCCAGCTCATTTCTGTGGTATGCTGAACAAGCTACCTTTCTGGCGTTGGTGTTGATTAAGGCGTGGCAGGCTCGACGCTACTCGACCATTCGCTACGGATACATGCCCAACCTACAACGACTGGGGACACGGACTTGATAATTACAACAACGACTACGAGAAAGACTTTGTAGATAGCGTCGGAGCCGAAGGTGTCCGCCTTCGTTACCAAAGTAGGCTCATCGCGTACGCTCGAGGACTTAACGACTTCGGGGACTATTCCGAGGGCGAATGTGCTCCGTATACGACTGGGTAAGCTCCAGAGCGGAATATCGTCTTTCCGGACTAACAGACAGACTAGAGGCAATCGTGGACAGAGAATGTATAACTTCTTGGACGCGTTCCCCATCGATGCGGCTGACACGACGGACTTTATGGCGGGTGTCGGTCATAATGGTTTGAACATGGCAACGTCTGATTCGGGTCTATATCGCTTGTTGTAAGTTTATCATATGTGACGGAGCAAGATTTCGTCCTCATCTTCTTTCAGCCTTGATAACTTCGATGGAGATGGCGTCCGTCATCCTAGCATTGGGGAGAGAGGCCCGCCGACAAATTGACAACCTGAGGGACAATCTACGTGATCGGGAGGGATCTGGCATGTACAAAATACCTGGATTTGAATATTCTACGTATCGTTGGGATCCATACATTCTTCTTTAACGTATCCTCCTGTGAAGCTGTTCCTTCTTGTAAACTATAAGCTGACTGAACCCAGCTATCCTTTCTCTTAGATGCGGTGAGGCTCTCGATTCGTGCATCACGACAGAGAAACGGTTGAACACCGTACCTTCTGGGCGCCCTGGCCACTTCAACATCACAAAAGTCCAACGTTATAAGCGTGATTATTTGTTCAAACGTACAAAACCAAGAAATATATAAGAATAAAAAAGTCTGGAGGGTATACGTGCTGTACGATTTCAATATTGGACATTGGCGATATGGATCTCGGGCCACCACGTCAATCGATCTTTCTCTGTGCAATACAAGGAAACCAGACGAAGATTCTTGATACCCATGGTCATAGGGATGTTGGGCGATGTCCTCAGCGGGGAAATATCCATGACGGCTTGCTGTTGTATAGTCAATTTCAAGTACAGAAGCAGTATGACAATCGCGCACCTCGATGCATGCCTTGTAACCCGCCGTGATCACATAGGCTAGCCCACTGAGATCGAGAAAATCGTGGTTGGCGCACTTCGTAGGGATCAACATGAGGCGGGGCTCGTAGCCGTTCAACTATTGAGCGATGAACTTCGAAAAATGATTCAAGATTTCTAGCACATACATGAAAGACAACCCGAATGTCGCCAGTGTCATAAAGCTCTGCAGGTCGCAGGTTGCCATGTCGAACGGCATGTTCGTCGGCCATGATTCTCCCCATGCTCACCCCCGCGAGCGCGCGATCTGAGCGGTCCTTGGAAGTAAATCCAAAGCGACAGATTGCCTCACTGAATTTCGGTGTAGGCAGAGCAGATTTGAAGCTCGATTGATTCAGGAAAAATTGTATTCCCTGTAGCCAGTCAGATTCTCACAGAGGCAGGCATAAAGGACAAACGTACCGCAGGTCGGGGCTCAATTGGAATGTCATAGACGACAACATCGCGTCCACGCAGTGGAAGATCGCGGGAGTCATGTTCTCCTGAATAACATGTGCCGCTCTTCGTCTATATAATCTCTGTTAGTCGACACGGAGGCTCCATTAGAGAAGATGTCCTTACCGGAATGAGGAGCCTCGCAGCTACGGCACGTTCCTGTGCGCCACGGAGTGAGTATCGCTGTTAGTCTCCCTTGCAGAGTTCACGTACCATGGACTTGTTCACGCCATAACTAGCATCCTGTAACAATGATGTTAATGGTTTTGACTTTCAGAATCAGTCGAAGCAAACTCACCAAGAGAAGAGACCTGTCCTTGTCCCTTGTACTGTGTCGCCTAGCAGAACCAGACGGGGACGCTTGAGGAAACTGGGGGACAACCGAAGACTGGGGCGTTGTTGGACGCGATCCGACATGAAGTGGCGCCTGCGCGTGACTCTGGTGAGGTTGTCCGTAAGGCGTGTGCGGGGACCGAGCAGCCATGGGCGCAGATAAACCGAGAGAGTTAGGCCCAGGATGCGGAGACATGTTTGTAGGCGTGTTGTAGATCGTCGCCGGGGAACGAGCGTAGGGTACGTTGCTGTACATGATAGTGGAGATATGTGGGTAAAGGTAGGAAAAGAGGAACTCGCCGACCGACTCTTTATAGTGTCCATCCGCGATGAACAATGGCGTAAGCGAACAAA